>QYTT01090366.1:0-15577 GCA_006980735.1 Dasypogon diadema
GTAGATTCGGAGGAAATTGGCTGTGACAGACGGACAGACAGACACACGAACACTATAAGGGTTCGTTTTTTCCAGTTGCCAGATACAAAAGTTTACGATTACGATCTAATTTTTGCAATGTTTTATTTCTTGTCTCTTGTCGGTATTATACTATTTTTATTAATTTAATTATTTTGGCCCCATTTTAGCTCTAAAACCATCTGGCCCCGGCGGAAATATCCGCCTATCCCCCCTGTCCAGTCCGACCCTGTAAACGAACATCTTTTTAGCAATCGTACTTGTTTAATTCAGTGATGAAAAAAAGTGACAGGATCTCAATCTATTTGCGACATACGCAGTACATTTCTATCACTCACCTGTAGATAAGGTGCAAATAGACAATTTTGTAAAGTGATAAGATCACCTCTCCAACAATGCATTTAGTGGCTGTTTTAGTCTACCTACCGCATACGGACAAACTATCTGGAATGTTAACGTTCACGGATTGATGCTACTTTGAATGCAAGGTGGGATAACAATCGTCCTCCTCATTGAATACTAATAGCGAAGATTTGATTTAGACATTTTTCTATGGCTTTTTAATTGAAAAAGAAGTTAAATTGTAGACACCTACATGAATTATGCGTTTCGTACTTCTAATGCTCAGCGGAAAGGCTGTCTCGGGGTGACAAATTTTCACTTGATCTTGAGCATATCAATGCCATTACGTTAACTGGTATTTAATTAATTGCTTTTTCCTTTTTTCGACTTCTTCTCCTGAATAATATTTTTAAAGAATTGCTACTGGTCTTTCTTTGACTGGAGTTCATTACATTTTCAAATGAAGTACCTACACTATGCGTTTCAGTAAATTTCATTTTCTTGTTGAAATGAATAGGGCACCATTAGAAATTATTGTAACTGGCGATGTTTATATTTAGAAAGTGCTTCATGAAATCTGGAAGAGTTGTTTAATTTATCTCCAAAGGACTACAATATTGATGTTAATTTGATACATATTATATTAACAGTAAGAAATTAATAAAAGCAACAAAAGCTGGTTTCAAGTTTATATATGTATTAAAGTAGGAGTAGTTGAGAATTTGTTTATCGTTTAAGTAGGTTATTTATGATACTATTTACTATATTCACTGAATCAGTTAGCGTAGAGAGATAATGTGGTCATTTTCATTGAAATTCTGTACGTTTGGAAGTGTTGATAGAGAAGTTAAAGATTAAATTCTGTTAAAAATCGTGCTAAAAATCGAGCCTAAACTCAATACATGTCCGATTTCCGATTCTTATTTTTTAAGGGGTGATTCCTTGGCTCAAGCAAAAAAATTGTATTGGGTGTCCATGCGCCATACCTATTGAGATGTGGCGTCTTAAAGAAATTGCGTCCGGGTTGGTACCTACGAGTACATCTTAGATTATACCTTCGAGATTATTGAACGTACGGAAACCCAACTGATCTTGTTTCACAGGTAAGTGATTAGACTTTATTAGACATCAACTTCATTCATGTATATGATTCTACTCAACGAACATTGCCTTTCAAACATGGAAAATTTTCTTTTTTGTTATTAAATTTTAGAAAAAATTGCATTTTGCATGAAATCCCTCTACTATTTTTTCTTGTTTTACATAGACAAATTAGTTGTTATATTACCTAAAAATCCTCCATACAAAGTTTGTAGCTAACTGTTATCATTTTTCAGATATATCGGCTTAAAAAAATAACTAGTTTGTTTTTTGAAGTGATTATTTTAACACGTGTCCCGCCTAATGACTAAAAAGGAGAAAGATAGCTGTATTTCTAAATTATTTTTGTTTTTGTATTATCAGGTAGCACTTACATGATTTTTAGTTCACAATAGTACTCAAATTTACATTCTTCTAACTGAATATAAGCAAGAATATATAAAAGGATGAACCCGTGGGTTGTTTACCATTCGAAATTAAAGTGTTTTAAAATATTTTTCGGACAAAGAATGCATTCAGAAACATGATTCATGGCTTTAAATGGTATTATGTAACATTTAAGATGAGTTACCTACTTCCCTTTCGTATTATGTCCAATAATCCAAAAATCCCATATGGCGGCCCGACCAAGGAGTGGGGGAATATGAGCTATTTTCATTTTATTGGTTAAGAGTCTTATAAAACTGCTCCTTACTAAATTTTAAAGCTATACGTTGTTCCCTATTTTAATTATGCCAATAATCCAAAAATTCAATATGGCAGCCTATTGAAGGAGTGCGGAGATTCGCCCCGTTTTCGAACTTAGATCAGAAAATTTTCTGAAAGTAATATATACCAAATTTCAGACTTCTAGCTCAATTCGTTCTCGAATTATCGTGTATAGAAATGGACGCACGGACGAATAGATGGACATGTTTAAATCGATTTATTTTCACATTCTGAGCATATGCATATAATACATTCTGCTCTAGTTCTAGTTCAGCTCTTCTTCAATGCGTTACAAACTTTGGATCAAAACTAATATACCTTATCTATTATATATCTATATGTTATAAAAAGATGATCAGCATATGAATTGGAAAATATTTCCGCACCTGAAGTGAGCAGTAGTTGGTCAATTGTTAGTATAGCTTCCGCTAGACCGCTACCACATCAGAGACAAGACCCAGACTTAAGGGAACTACTTGAATTTTGAGGTAAAGACGGTGCCGCTAACAAGGACATCGGCGAAACTGGTGAAGAAAAGAGGAAACCCCGCGCACTCAGAAAAATACTACTGTTTTCCAAGACGCACTTGAAGATAATAATATTGGAAGACGAAAACAGACAATATTTGTTTCCACATTGGAGAAGTACCTTTTTTCCAGGAAGAAAGGTTGCCAATATCACATCCTGTCGCAAGCACACACCTAAATTTTTAGCTAATTTTCATCGAAATTGTCGCCCTAAGGATCTGAATGGAAAACTATTGTTAATACTTAAGTTATATGAGATACACAGTTATTGCAATGTAATGTGTAACGATGATCACTGCTAATTTCCCAGATAGCTGAATATAATTTTGTGATAAATTTTAGAAAAACTACAATGCAATATCAAGTTCTCCTAAATTGTTCACATAAAAGAAAGGAAGCAATTCATGTCGTAAAATAAAATTTCCTTGTCCAGAGTTTGCTTCCAAATTATCACCTTTGGATTAAAGAAGATTTACAGTGTGAAACAGCCGTCCGCTTTGCAAAACGTTCTCAGCTGCTACAAGATAACATTTTCAATTTAACCTTCAACAGCCATCTGTAGTTAAATGTGATTTAGTTCTCAGAGACTGAGTACAAAACTCCAAATACCTCCGAAATTCTTAAGCAATGTCATCAATTAAATCAGAAATAAAATTTTCACACCTGAGATCTTTATTAGTGGCTTTCAACGAAAAACGAAGAAGAGCGTAACAAGACCAAGGTGAGAGATTTACCAAGGAACAAGATCGCTCTGAAAATGTTCTTGGTCTGATTCAATGGAATCCATCGAATGCTCGATCGACAGATAATTTAAAACTCGACGACCGAGGCAGTACGCAGATTCGATAAATCACAGCTCCCAGAGCTGTAGCTTGCATGCATTTTCTTTACAGTCCCTTGTCTGTGGGTCCTGCAATGGACTATCCATGCCCAATTAACTGAACACTATTTAAACATCTTTTACCTGGAACTGAGTGGAGTTTTGTTTTCCACTTTATCCAGATACATTCATTTGTTTTATTATTCCTGCGGGTAGTTGTTGTCCTGATGGCTAGCCCTGATCACCGATGAGCACCCGTTATACATGTTATCTTCGCACAGGCACGTTTTTATTGGTATACACCTGGTGATCTTTTATTTTTAGACCTGGGAACTTATTTTCATGTAAAAATTTGCATGGTATTGCACTGAAGATATTGCCTAAATAAAATTTGAAATGGTTATACAAAGTACTTTGTTTGACATCTTCGTAAAATTAGAGCTGTTCAGTACATCGTAAAATTAAAAAATTGTAGGTTAGTTATGCCACAATAGTAAATGCAATATATGCAAGCCCAACAGATTTCTGATTACCATCTTCGATTGAAATTTTGGAAAATGTGATCTTTTGGGTAATCGAACTACGTTTAAAACAACAGCTAACGTTCTTACGTTCGGAGGGCACTGGCCCTGTGCTTCCGGGAGGAGCGGGGGGCTGGCGCCCCTCTTGGCGTCCTGCCTGCGATGGATTGGGGGGGGGCTCGGAGAGCCCAAAAATAGGGCTGCTGCCCCGAAGTAATGTCTAGCGACGGTTCCAGGGTGGTGGCCAGGTGACAGGGAGGGGGGGTTTAGCCGTTAGACCCGGATCGTGGGAAGTCCGGCATACGGGGGGACTGGTCCCCCTAGGTGCGTAACGCATTCCCCCCCTCCGCCAAAAAAAAACGTTCTTATTTATGCTCCAACGCCAAACAGGTTTCATTTTAAAGAAGACAATTCCGATTTTTCGGGATAAATACGAAATCAAATTTTTCCGGGAAAAATTCTTGAATATCTCTTGAATATCTCAAAATGCATATTTTGAAGTGCCTTGTTACAAAGTTCTTTACAAAATTTTAAATTAGGTTTTCAATGCCCTTATACAACACAAATATTTTTGTCAGTTATATTTGACGTATTTTCACAAAGCTCTCGAAAGTAATATTAGTAATTGGTCTCCAAAATATTCAGTACACATTTGAAAAAAAAGTATGCCCATATCTACTTAGAAATATAAATAACAGAATAAATATATTATTTGAATTTAAATAAGTTAAACTTTTTCAGACTTTCTTATAGTTCCTACCAAGGTTAACTTTACACAGTACATTTGATATTAATAACTGTTATATATATCGCGTTCATCGCTTCTAAACCTTTTCTCGTTGGTAGTCAGTGAAATCTTTAGTCATTTTATAATTTCTGCACCAAATAGCCCGCCGTTCTTTACTTTTATCAAAAGTTTTGTCCTCATTTATGTTATAATTAGCAACAAATTGTGCCAAAGACTTATTTTCTAAATCTTGTGACTTGTGACCCCTGTATCGACTCAAAATAATGGAGTTTTAGCTCTTTTTTTATAAATCGTTAGAATGATAATAATAAGGAAGGGTACCTACTTTTATATATATATACATTTTCTAAACGCAAGACCTAGGAACCGGGCTGATAAGCCTCGAATTATTGTAAGTATCTAATAAGTATAAATTTTCTGTACCTAAAACTTTAAAATTATTTCTTTCGAAAAGGTGCCTCAAAATTTGCGTCCAGTATAACTCAAGAGCTATCATTCTATCTTCTCCAAATTTTCAGGTTTTCTAGAATACTATTTTTCCTTATCAGTAAACTTTAAGTCTGCTTTAATTTTATCAATTAAATTTCTTATTTCAGAAAAAGAAGAGTAAAAATTAATGCTAAAAATTAACATTTAGTTGTATTCAAATCTGTGTTATTTTCACAACTTTGAAATTTATTATGCTATTTTATTATTTATTTTTACGGGCTCTATAGTAGTACCCCTTAATATTTACTGTTTTCCCTGGGGATACTTCCAACACAATCAGTTCCCCATTTTAATACGCCGTTTACTACTTTACGTTATCACTCGCCCAGCTATCATCACATTTTGAATTTCGTTACAAAATTTTTCAGACTCGCTACCTTCGCTATTGAAGTTTCACTTCAAAAATCCAACTTTTCGCGCGAAATTTAACCTTAAGTTTGACTTCTAAATAACCTTTACGCCAATAGCGATCTCAACCTTTGAATTTGTGGTGTTAGAAAATATCGTTACGTCAAGGTGTAAGTCTTAAATTATTATCGTGGAGTTTTAAAATGGGCAAGATAACCGTGAGGAGTATTAGAGTATTATATATATTTTGCAAAATGACCGGGCCTTGTGTAGAATGCCCGTTCGAAAAGACGTTGTGCAAAATGCCCGTAACAAGTCTCGGGCAATCTATAAATTTGTCCGTTCATTATATAGAATGCCTAGAGGGTGGTGGTCAATGTATTAAAATGCTCTGATGAGGAAATTAATAAATGTGTTTTTTATTGAGACAATATATCCCTTGCCTAAAATCAACATACAGTCATTATAATGAGAGTTAATCATAAGGATCATTTATTGCAGCAAGACTAATACATATGTATTATTTACCGTTAAATGAAGTTTATATTTTTTTCAGAACAATTCGTAAAAGGCAAATGTGAATATTGTTTACATTTTTTTTTAGGTCGTAACAGGCAGAGTGCAAGGATAATAAATTAAGATAGAAGAATGTCAACTATAGATTCATTAACTTGAAATTTACCTTGAAGTTAGTTTTGCCCACATTAGTACATATTTTAATTGCTACGATGAGCAAAATCAACTTTTAAACACAAAAACTTTCAATAAACGCCATCTATTTTCCCGTAGAAGACGTAAGTAACTCAGTAAGCTGTTTAACTCGATTAAATAACCGAGTTGATTTAACCCAATTAACGTATGACAACTCTGTACTCTGCTGCCAAAAGAACGCAGCTTTTGTCGCTGCTTTTCCGTTACCAACGAATTTTATGCGCCCGTATCCAGAAAAAAAATTGTCTGCGGATGGGGAGGTTTTCAATTACAGGCTTGTCCGTAACAAGAAGAAAACAGATTCGGGATTTTACTTTCTTGTTGGAGAGTTCTGCAAAATTCTCTGCACTTTTTACCCGAAAATGCAGAAAATATTGTTTTAGCTACAACAGCACTGCACAACTTTATAAATTTAAATGACTACAAAAAAGGATACATACCGGACTATTTTTCTGACTGGGAAGACAGTGAACACGTAATTCATAGTGGGGAATGGAGAGAAGAAACAACAAATCTTAGTTCGGCCACTAAAACAGCTTTCAACTTAAGGGATGAAATGAAAGCGTTGCCACCATGTAAGATTAAAGCGTACTAAAATGAATTGGAAATTCGTGCTAAATCAATAAAAATTGTAGCAGATTCTGAATCGGTATTCATTTTATGAAATACCTCCGAAAAGGTTTATTTTAAACTTTAAGATTCATGCTTTTATCTGAGAACTTGACTATTTTCAATTCCCAAAAATCCGAGAGCTCTAAACCGATCTTCAGCATAAGGTTACTGATCTTCGGGGTGAGCTGAATGTACTACATTGCATCCAGCGACTTAATGATCCTGTTGTTACCGAAATTTTCTATCCTTTTAACGTAATGCCAAAATAAATATTGATCAACTTTTCGAAAACTATAGGAAATTGCATTTCGCTATATACCACCGTTTTTCGAACTAAAGTTAGAAATTGAAGCAAGAACTTTAGGGATGTATCACCACTGTCTCTAAATCGTTACCTGGATTCAAATTGAATCACCGAGATTATATCGCGAGAGTGGACGATAACGTTGCAGCTTATGTCAAGGATTACTTCAAATCTAAGGTTGTCACGCTTTCCAAAATACCTGATATTGATTTCGTTGGTATTAAAATATCTCATGGTTCTCGGAAATGTTTGTTAATGTGTGCTTACTACACTCCAAATTTCTTCTCCCTGGCTAATCTATATATTAATTATACAAAGAAAGCTCCCGGTTCCGTATTTCAGCCACTTTTTTTATATGGAGTTTCATTGAGCTTTTCTTGAAATTTTATAATGGCAACACTGATCCGCATCAGTTCGGGGTTGTGCTCATTACTTTGGGGTTGCGTTCCTGGGTACCTTTGGTGTTAAGTTCGGTGTTTGCCACCGATAAGTACGCAATACATGGATTTATTGAAACTTTTTTCATTATTCTGCATGGTAAAATATTTTGCAAGTGTCTTGTTATTGCTTCCTTGCATGGGAGGATTAGGCCTACAGGGGACACCTCTGAAAAAAACGTGCTTTGATATTTAAGGTGCAAATTGAGGGAACATATAAAAACGTTATGTCACTCATATACCTTCAATTTGTGCACTTGCACAGCGGTCTCCTAGTATTTCTAAATAGGGACTGAGTTATCCAGACTTTCGCATCATTATGAAGACGTTATTACATGCGAGGATTTCAATGTAGAGAGTAGCAGCAGAAACCTTTCTCATTGGAGAGCGGGACAGATGCTACGTAACTGATCTTTATGCTGAAAATGCGGAAAGCGTGGGCTCCGTTCGAGGGTCATAGAGGTTACATGTGGGGTGCCCCAGGGAAGTCATTTGGGCCTCCTTATTTTCATCATCTTCATTGATGATATCTTATGCCTCTTGAGACACTCCAGAGTGTTAATCTATGCTGGTGATATGAAAGTGATGTTAGTGAGTGCGTTATTCTTCAGTTGGATTTTATAATTGGTGTAGTTAGAATGAGTTAGAGCTCTAAATAAATAATTGTGAAGTCATGTCGTTTTTTAGAAGACATGTTACTCTTGTGTTTGAACACAAATGATTTGTTTGCAACCAGTTTTAAATTAAATTTCATTTTTAAAAGAAATCATTTTTATACTTTTAAAGAATTTTTTTTTTTTTTGTAATACTAGCATGCAAACCTTGTTAAATAAATAAATTAGTAGAGAAAACTGCACACCAATTAAATTATAAAAACTGTTAAAAGTTATTTTCATTTGTTAAATGCATGCCCGAGCTCACCGAATCAGGGATCGCGAATCAATTCTCGATTTACGTTTACATATACCAAATTCTTAAGGTAATCCAGAAATAAAAGCGACCTGACATAAGGTCTGGCGGAGGGTGAGAAATGGGATTTACTTTAAAAGATATTTCAGATGTAGATTAAATAAAACGGTACTTCTTGGTGAATATAAATTAATCATAAACATAAGAAATGAATAGGCAAGTGCCTATTATAAAAGGTCTTTGTATTTTATATTAGCTAAACGCAAAAGAATTTGTTTGCAACAAATAAATTTGAAATTTGTCAAAGTTCCTTCTTTTGTGTTTTGGTTTGATAGGCATTTTAAATTATCAGGTTTCAGTAAAATCAAATATGCAAGATTTTTTGTGTTAAACGTCTTCGACTAAAAGGCATGTTATTTCCATTGTATATGTATTGGTAGAATTTTCACCACCCTTTCAAATGCTATAAAGAAGCAATGGACCCATTTTCACAAACTTTTCTTACGCAAGTTATAATGGAATTAAAGCTTGTGGAGTAAAGGTGCTTCTCCTCCTCCAAATTTATTCATTTTCGGTGGGGCGCTGGAGATTGGTATTATGTATATATGTATCGAATTTCAACTTTATCTTTAGAAATGCGCATTTTGCAGTACTTTAAAATTTTCCATTATACGGGGAGGTTCCTGTGGGCCGATTATGTTCATTTACGAACTCAACCTCACAAATAAAATAACAAACTTACATACAAAACTTCAACTTTCTAATTTGCTCTTCTCGCCCATAATCGTGTCGACAGACGGACAAACGGACATGCATAAATCGATATAACTTTTGATCCTTTTAACTTTTTAACTTTTATGGGCCTACAATGACTCGTTCAAGTTGTTACAAACGGTAGACCAAACTTGTTAAGGTATTCGTTATACAAAAATTTGAAAAAGGACCAGTTAAATGGCATTTTAGTAAGAAAATCGTTAAAATTTAAGCAAAAAAGGGGAATTTTTCAATTTTTTTACTTAGACGCCTTACGGTTCTTAAGTCGAGGATGGTAGAGGGGAGTTGGTTGACCATTTAGTACAACAAAGTTCTTACTGTTACCAATTATTTTAACATCGCTATTTCAATCGGGTGCATAGGGACAAAATTACAAGGCGATAAGCGAAACAGTACCCGAAATCAAATGTGTTTCAATAAAGTTAGTGTATCTGAGAAAGCTGTTAGTAGGAATCTCGCTGTGATTGGGGAAGTTAAAAGGATCGCAAAAATGTTCCCCATGAATTCAATAAAATTCAGTTGTATGGAAATTTACTCTCCATTGACTAAGGGAGTATCAAACCCTGGAGACTTAAAAGAGTAGGTGATCTTCAAAGTTCAAAATCAAATCTTTCGAATATACATTGAAGAGACTTTCTCGGGTATTTTGCTGGTTGTTAAGCAATACTTGAGCTCTATTTCCTCAAGCTTTTATTTAGAAAATTTCGCAATTTTAATTTTTATAAACTAAAATGTAGTCCTATGCTTTGACAAATATTACCGCACTACTGCATGCTCCAGGAGGAATTAAAATACAAAAGTTGAAATATGTTTTTTGTTCAAATCAAATTAAAATAGATTCCTTACAATGCAACGTAAGATTTTACGGAAATATTGAATATTAAGAAAATAATAACTATAGGGCTGGGCAGTATTTAAAATACGTATTTAAATACTTTTATAATACTTTGTATTTATATTTAAGTAGACTTTTAGAAAGAATTTTTTTATTTATTAACCGATGAGAAAAAGTAGGTTCTCAAGACGACGCGTATATTTTTTTATGTGTGACCACACATAACTTTTTACAGAGCAGACCGATACTGATGATTCTTTTTTTATTGAATAGTGTATACTTGGAAGTTGGAACATATTGGAGACCTGGAGTTAATCTGATGATGGAAACGGAAGACAGTCGAGGGAACCCCTCAACGGTTTACAGTATTTTTTGCAGGTCTACCCATGTTGGTCTAAAAAGATTGTTGTTTTATAAGTATTTATATCATGTAAAAAGTAATGCTTAAAGTAGGTAATTATATTCTATAACAGTTAGGTTAAAATAAGGTAGGTAAGTAAGTCAAATTAATTACTGAGATTAGTTTAGGAGCTTAGTTATTAGGACTAAAAAGGTTTATTTTATTTTTCGCTTTTCAGTTTCTTTTTTCGTCGGTTTAATTTTTTGTTAAAAAGTTTTTATTTTAAATACAAAATTTGATGTATTTTGCATTTAATTAACTACTCGTATTTTAGAAGAAAATACTTCAGACATGACTATAGTGAAAATATGGCTTTGTTTTTCAAGAATTGTTCACACATTTTGTAATACTTACGGATGATGTGTATTCAGTTTTGAATATACAGGTAGAGGAAGCATGGTATGGTGAGAAGAACGTAATAAAATTGCACTTATGGAAAGCAACATAAATTTTTGTGTGTTAAGACTATAACGCTTGTGGAGCACCACCATCAAATTTTTTTACACGCCGGCGATGAATTATCTCCAGTGGAGTGCGCCGTCAGAGTTTCAATGTACTGGACTGGTTACTTTTTAACTTTTTGTTTCATTTTACACTTTCTTCAAGTATTTCAAATCAAGTATTTAAATGCTCAATCAACAGATATTTTGTGTTTCGTATTAAAGTAAAAAATATTCAATATTTCGTATAATGTAATTAAATAAATTTTTAGAAGCATTTCGCCCAGCCCTGATGACAACAATTTGAAAATTAAATTGGATTTTAAGGTTTTTGGTATAATCAACTGTTTGCGCTAATTTAATTATTATGAATGGTGCTATCTACTAGTATCAAAAACATAACACACCATGAAATAGTCGATAAAGCAAGCCCAAGCCCTTCGCAATAGAGATTTGACCGTGCTTCTACGTTCTACCAGACGATAAAGCTAACTGTGCCACTGAATAGAGCCTCTAAAATTCAGGTCCTTGAAGAATGTATTGCGTTTAAAACCGAGACTTCTTTAAAAGGGACCGCGGATGCATAGAGTTTATAGAGTAGTCATTCTCAACTTTAGAATAGAAAATTGAAAAAACGGCGGAGCATGTGAAATATTGTAGGGATCATAGCTTGGTTTTTCTGGAATGGTTATTACACTACGAAAAACATTAAAGAAAGCTATATGAAATGACGTTGGTGTATTTAACTGTTAAATAAGCTTCTATATTTAATAATAACAACACTGACGTTTTAATATAAATGAGGTCTGTTTGATGGTTAAGTAAGCCGACCTATAGACGGAGTGTCAACTTTCAAATTTTAAACAATTTTTGGGCAATGGATGAAAACCTATTTTCCATGTACACATTTTATATAAATGCAGTAAAAGCATTTAATTATGTCAATTATCAATAGAAATATATTTAAAAAAATTCGGCACGCAATATAAATTACTAAAATCGTTCGAAAGGGATTTTTAACTTAGCAAAATTCAAATTTTTTCTCATTGATAATGGGTTTGTCTTGTCTGGGAAATGTCAAACAAATTTTCAAGTTTGCAAAGTATAGATATATAAAACAATATATCTATATATTGTTTGCCTTGTGTTTAATCAAAAAATTTTAGTTCAGTAACATATTTTGAGTTTGAGGGAGAGAATTTTATTTTGAAACACTTTTGGTATCAAGGTCTATATGCATTTGAGTAAGTTACTCCACGGTTTTGGGAGGAGTCATGATCCCCGCGAAACCCCCCTTCTGGATCCTTCCTTGATCACCACATAAGTTTTTGCTTGTCCCAGGTATCGATTCCTTAAATACTGCGTCTGAATTTCCGAACATCCTGTATACCCATACTTTTAATGGTATGTTAAGTCAGTGATTATTATTATTCAAGCAGAGTAACATTGACAAATAACTTTACTCTTTAGTTTCTTCCGTTCTTTCCTTTGTCCTTCGTTTTTAATAAATTGGTGTTTCTGTGCTGCTTTTAACGTCGAAAAATAGTTTTCCTTTTTCAATTTCTCAACTATGGCCGCAGTCAGTATTTATTTATTTAAGAGTTTGTTACTATATTCGATTCGATTGAGATATGTTTAAATTTCAGCTTGTTGGATATAAGCTGAAGATATGAAAAAGAGCAATTCCTATCCAGGTTCGGAAAACGTTTACATGGATTCCAACATTTACAATTTACTTCTAAAACTTATTCATTTTCGTAACAAATTAAAAAAAATGTATATAAAGTATAAGTATAGAATTTGCAATATCACGAAAGTAATGTTGAATATTTCCCAAAACTTTCGAAAAATAGTAAATTTCCGTTTGTTTCCATAAATGCTTTATTTCTCTTACGCATCTGTTTACTCATTAGTTCCTACTGCTTTTGCAAAAATTTTTGTTATACAAATCCTGCAGGTAGGGCTTTTATTAGTCAGATTAAAATAACAAAGTATAACTTTAGAGCCTTATAGAAACTGGACAACCTTCTCTCAAATCTTTTCTAAGTAATTTAGCTTTTTTTTATCTTCGAACAGTGACCACCATGTACTGAGAGTATTCTATCTGTGTGTCTTATTCAAAAATTTTATTAATTTTATTTTAAGGTAAACCGTAGAGCACAATGCAAAATATTTTCCCATGAAATTGTGAAACGTGCTGCCGGTTGTCGGGCCTTGGTGCCATTCAAAGGAAGTTTGCCGCGACTGTGATGAATGAATTCGCCGGCGAAAGTCAAATTTTTCATATCGCTGGTTTCGATTCGAGTCCAGGCAAATTTAGTATTCTGTGCTGATTCACAATTCTAATAATTATTTCTGCATTTCGGCTGTTAAGAACGCCGACTTTACAGTATACTTGAAGGGTTCACAGCCAACTGGAAAGGGTTAGTGGAAAAGTGAATCTGAAATATTTTCGATTTTTAAGAGCTAATTTGCATGCGTTCGTGTCATTGGCATTAATGGGTATCACACCACCCGCACTCGGATGATATCAAGCAAAGGTAAGGGAATTGCCAACGTAATCAGCATAAATGTTACGCGTATATAGTGTATTACCCAGCCAGAATTCATACCGGAGAAAAAAGTTTCTTACTTAAATTTTAAGGCTTCTGTAGAAATCGAAACTTGTTCGCTACAAGCAACAGAAGTGATGACAGCCCTTATATCAGATCCTTTGGTGTTTTTTTTGTTTTCAGTTGCAAGTACTTCAGAGATTTCAAGAAAAGATAAAAGGCGAAGAAGGGTTAATTTATGATTGTTAGACTACCTTCGCAGTTGAACAAACCGCACGCAACATCTTCACGTTAGCATGTCTGAGGGAATGTTGTGCTTCTGTTAATCAGTCTAAACAACAAATTAAGCAACTTAAAATTTCGTCATAACTGCCTTTAATGTCAAATCAATTTGTTTGAATTGTGAGCTAAACTTGAGTGTTTATAGTTATGGTTTTTGGATTAGCAGTAATTTGTTCTTAACAAGATCTTATAAAATGCATTTTATGACCGATTGTCGAAAACAGACACAGCGCAGTAGTGAGATCTACAGCTTAAGAATTTTGATACACAAATTAATTTTTAATGTGAATGAACAATATAGCGATACCGATGATTAATAAAAATTGTAATCTTTTGTCTAAAGTTTGTTAACGATAAACATTTTTAAAGTTTTGGTTGTGTAAATAGATCATTACAACCGCTGGTGTCTACAAAAGTATTTTTCTTAAAATTCGAAAATTCGAGTGCTCAATATTGCGGATTTCCGTTATAAAGTCTATGAATCCATTTTGTAATTTGGTAAACGCAATTTATAAAGATTCTGGATATCTGTTGTAAAATTTCACTATTGGGATTTAGTTTCATTTCATTGAGAATCCATTGCAGAATTTTTCTGACCATATACCTCTGCATCTATCTTAAAATGAATAAAATGAATTGGTTAATATGTACAAGATAGAGAATAATACACAGAAAAAATAAGAAGTAGGGTTGATTCACCTGACGACAAGACACCTAGCCGTGCCGACAAGGCAAATATTTCTCTTGTGTAATTAAATGCCTCTGTTCACATTGGGAGGAAACGTAATGGCAATGACACGACAAATCTGAGAAAGTGTCGGTGGATGTTTATTCAAAGTAGTTGCCAGTGAGACTTTAGGTATTGTCTGTGGACATTTTATTATTTAGTTAGAGATTTTATTCATTGCATTATTTGTTATTTGTTAATGTTAATTTAATTAGCTTTAATATAATACTTCTTTAAAATTTTAATAATTTCTCTGAATATCTTTTTTAATAAAAGACAACAAATTATCAGACTGATTATTCTTCATTCCGAGGAATTGGAAAAATTTTGATTCATCATCCAGAAGTTCCGTATATGGAGTGTAAAATTCTCCTTCTTCCTTTCCTTTTTAAAATTTGGATGGTTAAGAAGCACTGCAAGAAATTAGTGGTGAGCATCGTGCACGGGCAAGTATTGGAAGGCTCCAAAAACCATCTATAACAAAAAAATCAAAATTGTGTTTGTTACAGATTTACCTTCCGATAAAAAGCGTCTACGTTAAGAGAAAATTTTCTTAAGTAGTTTGATTGAATGGTTCGAACGTGAGATCCTCCACCAGATCAAAAATTCGATAATGTTGCAAAATAATGTTACTTACACTTGATTAGCGATACATTTCTTGGTTTTGAAGCTCCCATTTCACCGGAAGAGCCTATTCTGCAGCCTATAGTACCCTACGTTCAGCTCAGTGGCCTTGACGTGCTGAAAGTCAGTACACGGTTAGAAATTTTGGTATAAAAGATAAAATTATTTATCCCAAAGAATTTACAAAATTATTTATTCTATATTTGGTATGAGTCCCGATACATTGCGGAGTATAGAAAATACGTATATGATTTTTTACTGATTCTTGTAGGAAAAAGAATTCGTACATGCGAGGATTTCAATGTAATAACGAAAGAGTAGCAGCAGAAACCTTTCTCATTGGAGAGC
>QYTT01090378.1:0-12334 GCA_006980735.1 Dasypogon diadema
TTTTGTGTCTTTCTTTTGTTTTTTTTTTTCCTTTTGGCTGACGCAATCGATTTCAGATCTCCAAAATTCTGTGGCGTGTGGCGATATTTACAGTATGGTGCGCAATTTTTTTTCTATGAGAGTGAAATTTTCTACTGTTTCAAGGAAGCGGTGTCTGGAAATTTCATCGGTTGCGAAGCAGGCAACCGAATTTTTTCTTTTGTCTTGTCGGTTTTAGCTACGGGATTTTTTCTGGCAAATCATACGTAGCGGGTACGGGAGTCGCCTGATTTTACGGATTTTGCTTTGACTGGCAAAATTCCGTTTATACTTTCTTCTGCGTCTCCAGACCATGGGATTTTAAGAGTTTTCAGGGAAAAGCGGATTAAAATGAATTTATTAATTTGAATTTCTAGGTATGGGGAGGTGACGATGGGATTAATTTTCCCCAACAGGTGGTAAGTATGGTCTTGAATAATTCCTGTGGGAGGGAAACCGGTCGGTGGACCCCACTTTTAAGGAATTAAGAAAAAAATTTAAGAAAAATTCTTTTGCCGTGAAGGCGGATAATTGGCAGGCACGAATCTCCTGTCCAGCACCGGGACAAGGATTCGTGATTTAGCCGTGAGGCGACCATAACATATTGTATATCGTCAAAAAAGACCATTATATTTTTTAGATTTATAATAGTACCCACACACTTTATTAAGTTTTCCCTCCAATTCATCCGGTATATTACCAACCAAAAAAAAGGAGTTCTGTGAATCTTTTATCAAATATTTGGCGACCCGCCTCTTATTGCTTCGGTTGACGGTTTCCTTGGAGGTATGTAAAAATGTAAAAGGTATAATATAGACTCCGCGACACATGATTGACCTCACCCTCATTCTCTCAGATATTCTGACAAATAATGAATTCCGGGAAGTATGATCATAATTGCCTATTAACGTCGGGAATTCCTAATTACTTTATGGAACTTTCAGACGCATTCGATGCGTTTTGCATTTTCCACGAATTTTTAGGTAAAAAGTGGTATAAAAATCTGCGACACATGATTGACTTCACCTTATATTTCTTTATACTTTTGCAAAGTAGTTCAAAAAAGTTTTTAGGAAAATGATTTTGATTGAAAGAAGAACACAATTTAATCTTTTTCACATTTATTCAATAATGTGTATTACCACCATTTTTATTTATTATCTCAAAAATTCTGTTTGGTAAAGAATTGTATAAATTTTGTATTATTTCTAATGGAATATCATTCCACGCTGAAATTATTCCTGCTTTTAAACTTTCTACGCTTTCAAATTGACGTCCTGACCCATAGATTTTCCTAGTACTCCATCCCCATAAGTTTTCTATGATATTGATGTGGGGAGATAATGATGGCCACGCCAGGACCCTAATGTCTTCTTCTTCAAACCACTGATTTACAATTTGAAAAGACATACTTTCTGCTATATATTCAAGTTGCTGAAATTGGTGAAGTAAGTTTAATCACTCTGCATCCTTTACTTTTTCTTTTATAATATAATATTTGCGAAAGATACGAAATTTGGAAACGTTTTCACTAAATTACCTGCATTCTTGTACAAATTCTTGAAATCAATGTCGACCTGCGCAATTACAGAAAATATTTAATTCAATATAATATTTATGAAAAAACCAATGCTCAACAATTTGAACCCCATATTTCTCTTAAAATGTGTCCACTTGTTAAGTATGGAATCAGTACACATAATAGAAAATACTCGATATTTTGAAATTGCTATCCAGTGTTGTTCCAACTCCGCCCAAGTGCAATTATCTTCCTCAATTATTTTTAGAATATCTGTGATATTGGTCTCTGGTTTTTAAGTAGATAGTAGCAGGAACTGCACTTGCAAGTGGTTGTGGTCTAGGTAGGATCTCACCCCTTAATTCCGCCAATCGCGTGGTAAAACTTACCAAGAGTTGTTGTACCTTATCCTCTAACTGGATGTATTCTTGATTATCATACCCCAAAACAGATGGGTCTTCGGCCAACTGCCACAAGTCGTGGTTATAATTTTCGATCTGGTTCCAAAGTCGATTGATAGTAAGGATTTTGATTTCATAAAACGACTTGGATTCATTGTTGCAATCGGTAGCTTCGCAGCTATTAATTAGGCGTGTCAATGAATGGATGACAGCCTTCTGTCGTTTAAGAATTTTAATGGTTACGTGGTTGTTACTAGCAGGCGTACTAGGTTTGAGCTGATTTACCTTAGGTAGAGCCCCTTTGGAGTGTACTATTGGCTCGGTAGCTGCTAGGAGTTCCAGATCTGAGGATCCTTCTGTAGCGGGATCCGTAACATGGGATACTGTACAGGATGTTTCTTTGTTGATCGAGGATGGGTTACGTTTAGTTTGTTCCTCTAATGTAGCAAATTTTTGCTTAATTTGCTGACGGCATTCAACATATGCCTTAGAAATCTTGTGGTAATATTCAGTCGTGAAATAGGTATGGCCCAGAGGAGGGGAAAGTAACTCCCTGATCTCCTGATCAGTGCCTTCAAATAAAGACCAGGATGCGTCTAAACGTCTAAGGCGCTCTACAAGGTATTCATGGTTTTTCCTATCTTGAGGATCCTTTTTAAAATTAGCGATTATTCGCTGAAATTCCTGACCACAGTGGTCTTGCAGGGCGGCTAGTTCATCCATGGATCGAGGGTTAGCAGGTTGTATAGGCATACTAGTTGTCCAAGGGAAAGGTGCGCTCGTTTACTAATTGATATTGTGCGTAATTAAGTGTAACACCACCACTTACTGTACGGTAACTGATTTAATGAACGTTAAGTTAGAGAATGAATTACTTTACTCGTAGACGACCAGAAGAAAACTATAAAAATGCCATTATATTCTTATCAACCAAAATAACAGCTTACATAGCATTTTAGCTTAGTTCCCACAATAAATTCCCGCAGGTATGAGGCCAGGTATGATAACCAGCATGTGAAGTGTACATCTGGACGCTCTTGTTACCTGCGGGAGTCAAATTGCGTTCGCGACCCGGTGTGAATTTATTGTGGGAAGCTCACAAAGTTGCACAATTAAGCATTAATTTACTTTTATCTAATTTTAGGTAACTTTAGGCAAAAGAGTTATTTACATTGTTTGTGTACAATCGAAAACTTACTTCTTCTTCAGTAGAAAATGCAACCTTAATTTCTTGGGAAATGCTTGCAGCCCTTTTTATACTCCACGTTATATCATACTTGATGATATGGTTTATAATCAAATCCAGGATGATTTTCCTGCAATCTTCATTCAGTTGGGAATAGGATTTATAAAATTCACATATGAAACGTCCTTGCGAAGATGAATTCAGTACTTCCATTAAATCAAAAGCGTGTTCATCTGTACTGCTCGTAGTGTCGCTAATCTGAGTATTATTTTTGCTTAATGCACTATCATCTGAAGTGTCTATAGTCAAAGTAGATAAATCTGAAGTAACTGTAGTATTAATTGATAGCTGGCAAGCATGTAAATGTTGGGAAAAAATTATTGGAGTTCCTAAGTCGATATTGCTAATCGCGAAAAACTTTTGCATATATTTTGGAGTCATATATTTCAAACCAGTGAGATCAATACGGTTTTCTGAAATAAACTATTATATTTTCAACAAAACCTATATGGCAAGAGACTTACGTATACAAGCAGGATAAATATGTTCAATATTCCATTTGCGCAAAAAATTTCGTAATTCTTCGTCAAAATTTTCAATGCTACTCTGCACATCCGTCAGTATGATCTGAATAGTATTGTTTGCAGTTTTGAAGGATCTTGATTTTGTCCATTCCGAGTGTTTTTTATTTAATAAGATATTGTAAATTTTACACCTAATCGTTTGTTTTTATACATAATTTATACAAATATTTTTTCAATAGAACAACGATATTTCTCTCAGTGCAGAAGCATTGTCTGAAGCAAAATGTATCATGTTTCCAATTGGAACAAAATTTTCCATCATTCCAATTTGATTAAGCCAAAGATACGATCTAATACTTGTTTATTTTTCTCACAAAAATACCGGACCACAAGCACTTAGACACTTTTCGGAAGAAACATCGGTAGTTTCATCAACTACTAATGAAAATCTCGTTGTACGCAAATTCAAACTTAATTCCTTTCTGGAGAACGGGCGGTATGCTTTGATTCTACCGCCCTTAATGAGTTTTGCTATTTGGCTATCTGGACAAATAGTCTTGAGAAATTCAGGCAAAGAATCCATTTGGCTAAATGGTAAATCGTACTTTAAGCAGTACATAATGCATGTAATTTCAGATGTTATTTTGGAATTAACAGATTACTTTAGTCAAGCAAAAAATTGCTGCCATTCACTCGTAAAATTCTGTTTGTATCTCTTCGCTGGCTTCTACTGTATATTGTGGCCGTCTCCTAATATTCAGATTTCTTTTGATTATTCACCAAATAGTACTACCGGATTATTTCAAATAAAAACACACACTTTCCATCTAGATTATTCCACTTTTATTTATTCAAGTTCAAGCTCTTAACCAAGTCACATCCAAATCTAATTCAACTCTCTCCTCAACTCCAAATTACTAACTAACTGTCCAGTTCCTTACTTCACCTCTTTTTCCCAAGAAACGCAGCCATAACCCCCGTATCAGTCCTCACGTCTTTTCTTTATTTTTCAACCCATCTCTCTCTAACCGGAAAGCGGTGTTATGATTGCCTCTCCCTCCACAAACTTTCAGATTACCATAAAAGGAAATCTTCTGCATTTCATCGGGTGGTACGGTGAGCGCCTAAATTTATACTACACAGTTATATTTAAAAAAACTACAGTCTATTTCAAAATTGTTACTACAATATTATCATAATCGTTTCTAAAATATAAAATACGTTATACTTATCTTCCTTTTCACACCATTTTTAATATATTTACAATACTGAGTCACAATTTTCTTCATCCGCTCTTCCCTTTGTAATGGGACTAGATGTGGTGTGCTGTGGTGGCACCTGGGCATCAGGAGCTGGCCGTGTAGGCTAGAGCTGAGACTCATATGAGCCTCATGCTCTAGACTAAGACAGCCGGAAGATCTCACAGGAGGCACAAGAGTATTCCTCCTGACTTGTCACTCAGCCCCGATGAGACTCACTCGCGTTTGCAAAGAAATATCCTCAATTGCTAACTGTATTCTCAGTGTTCCTTTCCGTGTTTGAAGGGATTGCAATCTCTACTTCTTGACTCGCTGAAGTTTTATGCTTATACTGTCATGCCCAATTGTTCTTCTCTGAATCGTCAATACTTTTCACAACCTATCATGGATATCTGGGTGTTCGTATCATCTCGATATTTCTCATTGCGCAAGGTTTGAATATTCAATTTTATGGTCGTAACAAAGAATATGGTGTAGGAGCTACAGATCCAATGAAATCAATATTAACTAAAACTATAAATATTCAAGAAATGGCTGCAAAATATTATACGCATATTGGCTGTAATGCCCTATGTGTGCCTCAACCAATTGAACAATATTTTGTTCATGAATGGAATAGATCTGCAAATCCCGATGCCCATGCCTTACCGGATTATATGGTTCATAATTATGGAGTTGCACGTATGGACGAAAAGGTTAATCAATTTCTAATTAATCAAACTATTGGAACTCCTATTGCCAAATATTATTATATACCTAAAAATGGACAAATTAAAGCAGATAAAGATCATTTTGTTTCATGGAATCGTCAAAAGAACGCTGTAGAAACAAGTTTTGCTCGTCCCCATTCGATGATCCTACAATTTTTTAAACAAAATAATGAACCAGCATTAGGTGACGTTGGCTGGGGAAGAGACAAAGACCCATATACACTTATTAATCAAGTTCAAGAGTCATATTTCCGACAATTAGAAAATTACGGCGCATTTCATCCGGCACGTGGCTCACATGGCTTTAATGCGCAACCTCAATTGCATATAGGAATAGTTGCAACACCCCAGTTAAATCCAGCAACAACATCAGTTTCTTATCTCAACTCAGCTTGCTACTGGAAAATTGAATGCATGTGCAAAATTGGTTTTAATTAATAATAGTGCATTTTCTAAGAACGTGCCAATTAGCTGGCCTTTGGAAGTTTCCTTTGTAAATAATGCAACACCAGTATATACTGACGGGCAGACTCGGTTCGGTAATACAGATACGAAGAGCGGCAATCTTACAACAATCGAAGAAAATAACGACAACGCCGATAATAATGATGATGACGCTTTAGCTGATTTTGTAAATATTTCATTGTCAAGAAAATATGGAAAATAAAAGAATCCTAGAACGGAAAGCTGTATCTTTAGGAAAAATATCATTATTACTTAAGATTATTACAGGAGTCCTAGTTATAACTGCATCGTTTTGATATTTGACTTTAGCATTTACAGTGTCGCCGTCAAGTATCATCTTTAAAGTTTCCGTTGCAGATGGCTCCATCAATGGTTCATTCCAAAGAATAATGCGTCTATCTACACATTCCATTAAAGGAAAATTACAGTAACGATTAAAGTTCCCCATTTGTCCAAAATTAACACAATAATGAATAAAAGCATCAAAAAATAATTTTTTCCCGCATTTGGTGCAGAAAGTACAAATATAGAATTTTTTTAGGTAAAATTTTCTTGATTACATTATATAAATCTGTTAAAAATCTAATTTTTTTGAAATGGTTATTATCAAATTGATAGTTTAATAAAGCATCTAGTACTTTAACAGATTCGTCTTAAGTTATAGTAGTAATTATCAACATTACCCATAGGGGCATTAAATATTAAATGTTGTGGTTCACAAGTCCGAAAATATTTATAAAGCTCTTCAAATGTCATTTCATTATAAAAATTGTTAACAATTCTAATACAATTTTTCAAAACTACCGAATTCAAATCATAAAATTTATACCTCGATTTTAACCACAATGATGTTGAAAAAATATGACTTATTGGTGATGTTGGCCGCCTTTGTAAGAAAAGAATGATTTCGTCCCCCTTTGCTCTTTTTTGATTCCCGGAATTTTCTTCAAATCCTGTGCTGCCAGTGAAAGAACTTTCTGTATTAATGCCTTTTTCGGGTCGGCATCGGACGAAATCAAGAAAGTCGACCTGTAATTTGCCGTCTTCCACCATTGGTCCTTGGAGAGTCCGCAAATCTTCGAATAGTCGTATACATCTAGCTTGACGACTTGGGTATCAAATTCTCCTGGCGAGCTCCAAGTAACTAATACGTCGTTCACCCTTTTCAAAATAGATTGCGAGATTAGTCTGTAAAGTCGAACACTGAAACAATTCGTCGAGTGAATCTTTTTCCGAATTCGTAATGATCTTTAAATTTCTCATTAATTTTACATCTGCAGGAACTGTTGGAGTGGACGACCTGGATGTGGTCTCTATGCTCGGCAATGATGAGCACGGTTCCGGAATAAGTCCCGTGAATTGTTCTAACATCCAATCGGATTCCTCGACGTTCAACTGGTATTCCATAAACGTCGTGGAGTATTCTACTTTGAGCAGAGAACAATTTCTTAACCCGGTCTCTTGGTTCTTCATCTTTTCGCAAATATAAGTGATTCCTGGTAGCATCCCAAATATAATCCTCTTGACATTCATTTGTTTTGCTTTGAGTGCCCGTGTCTGCATAATCATTAGCATTTGCATCAGGTGCACTAAAAGACCCTCTACCCATACTGCCACTAAAATGCTCAATGGAGAATATTTCCCGCTGGGGTGAGGTTCTGATGCCTTCGCAATCACTTCCTCTGGAGAAAAACGCATCTTCTTCACTAATGCTTCCTGTTTCGCTACTCGCTTCCTGATCATCCTCGAAACTAAAGACTCTTCCTGTTCCACACGTACCTTCTTTGTCACTATCTTCGTCAGAGGATAATCCTTCGACGTAGAAAGTTGAGGTTCCACCACTGCTTTTTCCTTCTCCTTCTTTGTTAAATTTTCGTCTTTTTCATCCAACGATAACATTAGAGGGTCCGGTTGAGTCAAAGGCATCATATTCACAGAGTCCTCCTTCTCCGAAGTCACTGCTGCTTCGTCTTCGCTTACCACTAAGGCTTCCTGCTCCTCCTCCATTGCCACTTTTTCACCAACAAATTTCACTTTTTTCTTCAAATCTCTCGGCATCGTCACAAGAAAAAAAAATTTACTTCTGGAGATTCTCCATTGGATTGAGGTCCGGGCTGCATGCTGGCCAGTCCATGACTTCAATATATCGATTGGAGAAGAACATCTTCGTAGTGCTGGAAGTATGCATCGCAATATTATCTTGCTGAAAAATAAAGTTTTCCCCCAACAAGACTTTCCCCGTGCTCGATCAAAGAGATTTCTAACAGATCAACGTACATTTCCGAATTGATTCTTGTGCTTATCCTAGCTAACGGTAACGTTCCATGAAAGCAAAAGCCACCCCCAAGTCATGAAACTTCCACCTCCGAAGTTTCAACTCATCCTCATCTCCTTTTCACATCGGAGATCATGTCAATAATATTGACACCCATCAGGACCATCCAAATTCCACTTCTTTTCGTCAGTGAAAATCACATTTTTCCACTTGTCACTAAAGCCATTGTATTTTTTTTGCAAACGCTAAGCGATTGACTACGTGTTCCGTCTTTGACCTTGACCTTTTCACCTAAGATACGTGCTCATTCGATTGTAAAATCTATCTAATTCTTCTGGAAGTCACTGGTAATTGCAATTCTGCTTTAATCTCTGCTGAACACAATTTTTCGTTGACAGCTTTCTTCTTAATCTCTTCTTTTATCTCGAGTGGAGACAACAGGCGGTCTACCTGGTCGCTTGGTAGTCCCGTATTTTGCTCCCGATTTCAAGTAATTCCTTATTACACCTTCAGATCTACCCATTCGACGTGCTATTTCCCGATTGGACATTTTACAATCTTTATAGGCATCAATTTTACTTCTCTCTTCAACTGTTAAGGATGTACCACTGGCATGTTTATTTCTACTACAAATCATAAACAAATATTTTCAAAACGTGAAAAAATTATAATATCGCGCACACGAGCGATATTTCCGTCAACCACCTTCCAGGTCCGATAGCAATCTGAACTTGCGTCTCAACAGGATTTTGCTTGTAACCTCGCATTTTACACACTCATTCTCTCGCACTCAATTCTTGTCTACTTCCTAATTATGCCGGCAATAAACGTAAAAGGTCCACACCTGAACAAACACATTTCTTAAACATTGAACATCTTCAATTCCTTTGAGGTGCCGCTTATGTTGTTCATAGAAAGTGGAAAACAGCACCACGCGTCGCCTCTGAGGGGTTTTTTCCCAACATTTGTTTTCTAACGAAAAGTGCAACACTAGACGTCGCCATACTTACAATATTTTTAATGCTTTCTCGAATCTGTTCGCTACACCTTGAAGATCGAACAGCCACCGTTTGATGGATAAGACTAGAGCAATACCGCGAAGAAAGAGGAAGCAGAAAAGATTTGCTCTCAGACACGATTAGGAATTTTTTATCAGGATTTAATTGAGCAGCGAATTGAATCTCTTCCAAAATTGCTTTACCCTCAGCATGGAAAACAGAAGCACTAGGGCACTCCATATCGTATTTATCTATCCAGAAAGCAACTGAGGTCTTATGTGGAGTTTTAGAACCATCAGTAAAGATTCTAGTGAAATCTTTCCATCTTTCCATTTATTAATAAGTTTATGGAATATTCTCTTCGCCCTCGAGGGGGATACATATTATTTCCTGACCTCAGGGATAATCACTGTGGGGGCCAGTAGTTTGACATTTACCGGGTGTTTGAATACTGAGGGGCCCGGAATGTTAATAATAGGATAAAGAGAGCGTAATTCCGCATATCTTTTGAAAATATACGGCCAGGATTCCGAGTGAGAAGATGAGGTGATATGATCAATGAATGGACGGGCCAGATGACTGTCATTTTCCAACAGTTTCAGAATAAATTTGTCAGGTAGAAAGCGTATACACTCCTCCAGAGGCCTGATGTTAGCTTCGACCTCGATGGCTAAAGTGCGTGTAGACTGCATGGTTCCCAAGGTGCATCGAATCGCCTTATATTGTACTCTATCAATAAGGATAAGAAAATTTTTAGGGTCATCCATGTATAACGGAGAGAGATAGTCGAGAACAGGACGAATCATACATAGTTGCATTATATAGTTGCAGAACGCACTGAGTGTCAGCACCCCAACGTACTCCACATAAGGGTGACAATATAGTGGTTAACTCTAACCTTTTCCTTCTCAGAAAGTGAATTTGACAGACACCAGAGAGACGATGATCCACTTTGAATCCCAAGTAGAGTTTTTCAGAGACTAGTTCTAAAGGGGAAGAATTGATAAGGATGCGCGGAACCAAAGACGGATTGATTTTATACTTACTAACGTACATACTGTTGCGCAACCCGCCGTGCTCCTACGGAGAGCGGGTGCAGAAATGAAGGGGTCCGATGATCCGATGAAGGCGAAAAAAGGAAAAGGAAAAAACTCTCTTCCTGAACAAATCTTTTACTATTCCTTTTTAATTTTTCACAAAAAAAATTTCTCACAACACACCAAGTCCGAAAGATTAAATCTTCTTTTTCACTCCCGAAAGATTAAATTTTTCTTTTTTCCACTCCCGAAAGGTTAATTCCGAAAAATTGAATTTTGTCCCCCCACTTGAACTCCTCGAAAGATAAATTTTGACTCCCTAGATCCCCCGGCGATCCAAGAGAAAAGCCCAGTTCTTGTTATCAGTACTGAGCCCAGTTCTTGTTATCAGATATCATTTGAGCCCCACAAGACATGCAGAGGATGACCATGGGTTCACACGTGAAAATGCACAAATCAGCACCTTTGTGCATAGAGAATGAAAGCTCTGTCCCTAGACTTAGGGATTGAGCAGGACAGATCAATTTTATTTAGATAGCTGTAAAGAATGGTAATTCCGAATTGGAGAGTATCTGCCAATTGAGATAGGAAGGGGCCTGACGTAAGCAGGCAGAGGTCATCAGCGTAGGATAGAAGATAAACACCACTTGTTAATATCTTTGGTGTAAAAATTGAACAGTAGCGGACTACTAGGGGCGTCTTGTTGCAGTCTTATATTGGATGCAAAACAGTCACTTCTCTTCGTGGCAGAGCAAACTTTCAATTTTTTATAGGCCAAAAAGGCCGTGCGACCAGGTCTCGTGGAAGGCCAGATACCAGCATCGAACTGAAGAGTATGTTGGGGTGAACATTGTCAAAAGTAGCTTCTAGATAGATAAAAGCACATAGCGCAAACATGTTGTTTTCCAGATGTTGGGTCTCGGACCATTCGATAAAGACAACTCTTTTTTTCAAGTTTATTTCTTGCACGCACTTACAACTTCTTTTGATTTTTACGTGAGATACACGAACTTGCAACTTCTTTTTATTTTTACGCGTCTCAAACCAAACTCCGATAAGATTTGTTTTCCGTGAATTTTTCTTTTAAATTTTTTTAATTCATCGTAACTTTTATACGTTACGCCCGTTAAAAGTAAAAACGCGTAGCTAATAAACGTAAGAACATTTGACATTCTGACTCACCATTAAGACACTCGTAGACTTGATCACAACACTTTATAAATATGTCTAATTCACTATTATCGCTTTCACCCAAAAAAATGGAATATTATTACTAACTAACTGATTAACTTTCGTATAATCCATTTTGACTAGTTTTGGCTTCTTAACTAAGTTATCTGAAAAATTATTAATAAAATTTTTCTTACTTGATTTGGTCTTGCCTGGGAGTGAATTTCACCTGCGGTAGTACCTGTTTCCGAATTGGTGAATCCTGCCTCTTTCTCTCGTGACTGAAGTAAGTCCCGGTGGTGAGATGTCGTCTAGGCTTAACGAGTTGATTCGACGGAGAAAACGCCTTCCCTCAGGAGTCGTGAGTGGTGTTTTTGCGCCATTTGGGCCGTACAAGGGCACTTACAGCTCGAACATTAAGATATTAATGTTCGAAAGATCAAGGAAACCGTCTTGATCCTACGGCTGCGCCAAAAACTGTTGGGACTCGGACAATACGATCAAGACAACTCTCTTTTTTTTCAAGTTTATTTCTACACGCACCACGCGAACTTACAACTTCTTTTTATTTTTTCACCAGATACACGAACTTACAACTTCTTTTTACTTTTAGGTGAGCTAGCTGCGCGAAGCACGTCTCAAATCAAACTCCCAGAGCTTTTCTGCTGCGATCCCCAGGTTTGCACCGCTTATTTTAGATCAGAAGCCGGGCATGAACCCACAATTGTCAGCAAAACTTTTGTGCTTTTGCATTGCTACCTTTGAAACTTGA
>QYTT01090379.1:7381-22790 GCA_006980735.1 Dasypogon diadema
AGGAGGAAATGTGATCTAAAGCTCTGCAGATTTGCTGTTTTTTAGGCTCCAAAGGTTGAGGCAACGCTACTACCGAAAAATGCATTTGTGAAACCACTGGGATATTGGACAGTAAAATTTCACAAGAAATTGTGTATTAATTATCGACATTTGTCAGGTTAAAAATAATAATTCCCAATCGTATCTTCCCGAATACTTTCTTCTGCCTAAGCTGTGCTATGTACAGGGGTTGTACCATAAAAATACTTGTTGAGTCAAAAATTTGTTTAAAAAATTAGAGAAAGTTTTCGCATAATTCTGATGAGGTAGCACCTCACCAGTAGCGAGTGGTAAAAATATTTGTGTACGAGAAAAAATTTTCAAAAATAAAAGCAATTATATAGGCGTACGTTATAAATGATAATGTTTTTTCTTCCATCCATTATTAGTATAGGTAATATTGGGTGTACAACTTGAAAATGAGTGATTTACAAGAGGTGGCGTTACTTGTACTGTATAGCATCTGGCCATACTGTGACTATCTTCACGTTAAAGCTAAGTCATATGGCATTACATTTTATTATGTGGAAATTCGCCAAAGATTAAGCAAGGTAATTTTTCGAGCGCGAAACATGCCACCATACGTGCCAAATAAACAGCATTTGCGGGAAGCTTTGCTTTTGTTCTTTAATTGAAAAAAAGAAGTGCTGCTGAAAGTCATCGATTGCTATCAAAAATTTGCGGTGAATATACTCCATCGATTAAAACTTACGAATTTTGGTTTCGACGCTTTGAAAGTGGCGATTTTGACACGGAAGACAAGGAACGCCCTGGCCAAGCGAAAAAGTTCGAAGATGAAGATTTGGAGACTCTACTCAGTGAAGACTCGAGTCAAATGCAAGAAGAGCTCGCAGAATCATTGGACGTAACAGAAGCAGCAATTTCCAAGCATCTAAAATCATTGGAATTCATCCAAAAGCAAGGAAATTGGGTACCACATGAATTGAAGCCGAGAGATGGCGAAAGGCAATTGTGCATGTATGAAATGATGGTTAAGTGCCATAAAAGGAAGTCGTTTTTGCACCGAATTGTTACTGGCGACGAAAAATGGATTCATTACGGCAACCCAAAGCGCAGGATATCGTATATGAAGCCCGGCCAACCAGGAATATCAACATCAAAGCCGAATATCTATGTCGCCAAGGTAATGCTCTGTATTTGGTGGCATCGGGTGTCATACACTATGAGCTGCTGAAACCTGGTGAAACTATTACGGGAGAGATCTACAGACAACAACTGATTCGTATGCGACCAGACATGAGGCCGTAAATTTCCATCATGACAACGCTAGGCCTCATATTGCTACACCGGTTAAAAACTATTTGGAAAATAGTGGATGGGAAGTTTTACCTCACCCGCCATATTCACCAGACTTTGCCCCTTCGGTTTACCACTTGTTTTGGTCGATGCAAAATGCCCTTATTGAAATACTCTTCTCTTCAGTTGAAGATATCAAAAATTGGCTCGATTCGTTCCTAGCTTCAAAAGATGAGCAGTTTTTTTGCCAAGAAATCCATAAATTGCCTGAAAAGTGGGAAAATATCATACCTGCCGATGGTCAATACTTTCAATAATGTATCAATTCATTTAATTATTGAAATAAAGCTTTATTTTTGTAAAAAAAAATCCCTCATTTTCAAGTTATACCCCCTTAGAAACCAACAGGCTGTCTATATCTAAGTTTTTTCCAAATAAATGAGATTTTAGGTTTGCGTTTCAGTATTCTGTACTGTATCCGTACTGTATTCAATATGCAAAACTCAAGTTTGCAACGGTTGCATATCTCATCTCAACGAGGAATGCAGTCTTTTGAAGTTAACTCTTGCTTACTGCACTTTGAGGTAAAAAAGGTATGCAGAAATAGTGTTGGAGCCGATATCTTGAAACTTGAGAAGTCTTGCAGGTCTGGTGCAGTTGACTTTTTGTCAGTCGGCTCATAATGTAGACGGCTGTAAACTGGAAAAAAGATAACAGCAGTCACTGCAAAACAACATCCAAAACACGTAAATATGGGTCAGTCAGATAAGCATATTTTAACGGAATTTCGTACTTTTCTCCAGTTTCAAAGATGTTTCACCTGGAGCTAAATATTGTCATTAATTCGTAGAAACGTTCCTGATTAGAAGATAGTACATACATGTGGCCTGAATACGCCTATATGGACATGTTGTGTGTAAATAATTTCACTTTCAACTGAACGTGACGGACAACATTTTCATACATATCTCGACACTACCCGTATGGGGTACAGTCGAAAATTGCAGACATTCTGTACAGCTGTGTGGTTGCATATTGACCGACTTAATTAGTTTCGTGTATTGCCCATAACATTGCGAAATGTCCGTTCGAAAAATCCAGCACAAATAAAAGCACGCACCAGGTAAATTCAAGTCTTTGTCGTTGCAGTTGCAGGCGATGGTACGGAAAGGCGCAGGATTTTATGACTCGAGCGTTTGAGTTCATGGTGAAATTAATAAAGACATCTTAATGAAATTATATAAGATTGCAGTAGTTCTTTTACGTTTCGTATCCATATTTGCATATTCAATCTTTTAAGATTGTCTATTACGTGGTTTAAATTTTTTTTTCGGAAAACTTATGCTCACAAGAATTTTTTTTCTTGAATCATGAATATGTTAACAGCTCACACGCCGCATAACTTTGATGCTTTTCAATGCATTCTGGGACATTTCTTTCAACTTAGATGTGACCCTTTTAAAGATGAAAAATGCATAGGAATTAATTCAGTCATTTTTTGGGCACATTATTAGTATTTTGTTTGGTTTTGATTAATTTGCTGTGCTGAGATTTAAACTTTGTTACGAGTGAGTTGTACAACACTTAGTTATCCAGATCCTCCTAGCGGTAGTAAAAATCCTTAGGAGGATACTTATTAAAAAATATATGGCTGATATCTGGTTGAATAAGAAATCTGTGAATCACTCTTACAATTAAATTCTCTTCTAAACACAGTCTGCACTGCAGACCTAAAAGAAAACATTTATTTGGTTTGCGTTCTCGAAGTTCATTTTGCGACAGATCTAAATAAATATTAGAAATAATGTTTAGGTCAAAATCGCATTTGCCAGTGAAATCAGTTCAGAGTTAAGGCAGTTTCGAGTTAGGGATATATGGAATTAAAAGGAAGGAAGGAAAAAATCCAAGGGAATGCTATATGAACCATTTATTAAGGCTGAATATCAGTGATAGTATTTTCGTTCTCCTGTTATGCTCTGGAAGGGGATCCGGTGTCCTGAAAAATAATTAGTCAGTTAGGAAATAGAGAGAATCTTAGAGAACATACCTTTGTGAAGTCCATTTAGTGTTTCCTGTAACCTTTGGATGATTCTGCAAAAAAATTTTTCTTGATCTACTTACAGGTGCCTGTATCAATCCTTTTTTTCTTACCTTTGAATGGAAATGACCTTGGCTCTAAGAAGGAAACACCATTACCTCAGAAAAACACTAACAGCTGACCAAACGATAAGGAAGCCTGGATTAAATCTGAAATTACATATTAAAAACTCAACCCGATAACATATTAAAGATTCACCCCGAGGTCTATTCAAAACTTTACTGTCTAGAATGCCGTCTTGGAAGTTCTGCGTTCTCAGAAGCTATCTGGAATTAGTTATAAGTTAGATTTGTTAGAAATAGGTATTGAATTTTTACTCGCCTCTGTAAAGATTGCTGCACTTCCTACTATAGAATCCATAGTTAAAATCTGAAAGGGGAACAAAAAAATAAGCCACTTATCTTATCCACCTGGATTAAATTCAATTTTATAATACGTACATGGCATACATCGTCCAGTTTTCACTTCAATAAGGCCCTTCAGAGAGGTAAATCACTCCAATAATACCTAACCTCACTGAAAATACACAACAAACCGAAAAAAACTCCACGAACTTCCACTTTACTGCCAAGAAAATATCAAATTTGGCCGTCCATAACCCAGAGCATGGGTCCCCGAGATTTAAGGCCCAAAATAACGAAAAGGGAGAAAAATTTGAAAAACGTGGACACTTTTTGACAACTGAAAGTTTTTCCGAGATTTTCCGGGAAAGAGAATTATAAAAATTTTTCTGAAAACATGGAACGCTTAACGACATCCTAGGAAACATAACAGCGCAGAAAATTAGGAAAAATTATTAACTAGTTCAAACCATTTTGAATTTAAATTTAAACCATTTTCAAGATTTGCTCAGAATAGGGGGCGGAAGTCCCAATAGGGGAGGATTAGATATAAAAGCTCTGCTATGCGAAGTGGGTGGCCATTAAGTTCGATGATAATCCGATGGTAGGACCCCACCAAGCTCAAAATTGAGAAGAGAGGTGAACTTATCAGGAGGAGATTATCACGGGACAAGGTCACAGTGTGGAAGGAAGTGAGGAAGAAAAGTAAAAGAAGGAGCACGTGGATGGAAATTAGGGAGTCGGCAGAAAGTTAATCAAGAGGAGTAAGACTGTTAGTCAAGTGGAAACTGGATTGCTGGGAAGAGAAGTGGAGTTTGTGAAGGATAATTGAGGCTTGTAAAATGTCACGATAAGATAAGTATGTATATGATTTTGTTCCCTGTTTTCTTACTTTGATTCTAGTGAGTATATTGAGCTTACTTTGCTGGCGTAATTGGTTTCCCTTTGTGTTGCCTTGTGACTATTAGAACTATAAGGAAAACTCTTTTACTTTTGTGATTTTGTGTAGTGGAACATCATCAAGATCATCCTGTAGGTTAAGTGCAGTTGAGAGCATACTCCGGAGTTACCCGACTGAAAAATTGATATATATTTTATAACGTATTGGATTAATGGTATTAAAGTGTCGCAGTATGACAAGTTTTGTTTCAGTAAAGTGTATATGGTGTTGGTCAGGAGTCGAAAGCTACATAACCTTGAGTTCACGGACTCAATTGAGAAAAAAAACCGTGTGGCGCCCAACAGGCGCACAGGCTGGGAAAGCGCTAAAGGAGTTGTCTTAAGTGGTCTACGTGTTCTTCCACATCGTTAGAGGTTATGAGGAAATCATCTGTGTAGGAAAATCAGAAGTTTAAACCTCTAGTGACTTCGTGGACGAACCGCTGAAACGCCTGTATGGCATTGCACTTCTTTAGGTATTTAAGGAAGTACTTACAGCAAATATGTATGGCTGATAATAACAGAAAAGTAAGGCAAGGATTAATAGTATTTAAGTAAAAATGTCCCACCCGTCACAATGGAATGACGCTAATGAAATACTTTTAAATTAATTTAAAATTTAGATTGATAAACTTCAAGGAACTTTTATTCTACAAGAATATTTTGGTAGAAATATACCAGGTAAAATCTATATACATATCTTTGACGGAATTTGCATATTGTGTGTGCCCAAAAGAAGATCATATATATTTAAACTTACGCACAATGAGTCTCGCCGAAAATACGCATACATCCGGACCTTGGATGCGTACCACGTACCGTGCAAAAAATGTAAGGAAAACTCTATCGGAACTGTTGAGGAGTTGCCCGGCTTCTGAAATTCTAGAGAGTCACTCCAGTTGTCTCTGATAAATAAAAAAAATTTTACGATCGCCTAAGAGCAGAAATTTCCGGGTCATGTGGGAATGGACAAAAGACCTCAGAATACTTGATGAACTTCCATTAGAACATAAGATAGAAAGAAATACAACTAGCTCCAGACATTTCCTTAGTGATTATGTTCGAAATATGTTTTAGCTTATTTTTTAGTACCAAATGATTTTTTTACTACTGATGATTATGATTTTATGTTGGTATATATCTAAGAAAATTGAATTGGGAAGTTTTTTGAAAAACTAAAAAATTGTCGTGGACTGACAAAGCATACGGTGCCCAAAAGGATGTTATGGTCATCGCTGCATTCGGTTTGTTTCCAGCGCTAGCCACTTTACACTTTAGTTTAATTGCGTGACATTCTCAGTTTTAGTTTGGCTTTTGTGGCTTACAATTAGTAAAGGAGCCAAACCTTTCAAATAAATAAGCACATCTATCTTATATTGAGTTCTGATGAAAGCAATTTTATAATCAATAAAAGCACAAAACAAATAAATTGGACGACGTTCCATTGTTTCATTGAACTTCATTACTTTCTTTGTTCCGAGCATTTTTCTTTGGACTGTACCTCTGATCGCAGCTGATACTCTCCCAAGTGAAGACGATCAACAGATCTGCAAGCTCCACTCGAGCTGGAGCCATAAACTGAGTAGATCTTATGCTCCAGCAGTGCGCCGTGAAATAATTCCAAGGTGTCTGTCCTAAATGCATCCCATCCTCTAGACTCTAGACCCATTCACGATAAAAGATATTGCTCTCAAAAGACGTAACCGTTGCTACAAAGGGCTATCTTGCGAACTTATGAATTCCGAATTTGAGCTCGTCCGCACTGTTAACTGTATTTTATCGATTGATGATCTTACACGGAGTCAGCTGCTTAATATGTGCTGTTGGTCGTGGCGGCAGTATAGCTCCGATAGCGGTGGTTTTCGATTTCATTTCAGCTGATCGTAGGTCGTGAGGTTTTTTGCGGGCCGTGGCGGTTTAGGTCAGTTCTGGTTCGTATTTCGTGTCGGATGGTTGGGCTGGTGGAACGTGCGATTATATGTGGCATACAATCGTATGCTGATCGTGCTTGGATTCAGGTGAGGTGAAGCGACTTTAACCGTTGTGCGATCGCACCCAACAGACAGCCGGAGGTTTTGTATACGCAATTAACGGTGGATTTCGTTTTCGGGAAAAGTGCTGTGCGCGCGGATTTGGGTGAACCTTATGACAGTAGTTTTTCTTTTTTGATTTTTGTTTTTACTCGTTGAAAGTGAATCTTGTTTATGTATGTCAGGTGCAAACTATTTTATGTTTATTTTATGCAATTTCATTGAAGTGAGAAGAAAAGAGTTGAGGAAGATCAATTCGATGAAATTACAGAGAAATCCCAGTGGCCATTAAGTGTTAAATTGCTTTGGAATTAATTTAACGCCGGCATCCTAACGTTTTGCACACTAAGAGGATCGTACACTTAAATATTACCCCAGAGAGTGAAATCGATTTATTGAAAATTGGATACTTGACAGCGGTTTTGATTGCGCTTTGCTAGAGGTGAGTCTTTTTTCTCCAAATGTTCATTAAAAGCCTCTGTCTTCCTGTCGACCCGATCCGATTGATCTCAACCTGATCTTAAGATCCATCAGAGATAGCATAATCGATCGAAAACTGGACCTAATCGAGGAATTACTTAACAGGTCCGGAGTATCGGACTGGCCCATCTGCCGCCATAAAATTTATGCTGTCGTCTTGCAAATGATTTAACGAGTTTCTAATTTGAATGGGAAATTTTTTCGTAAAGGGTTTCATAAATTCTTCTTTGCATAATCTTGGTGTTTGTCGGTGATAACGAATTTCAAGTTTTGTCACGATGTTTAGAATATTTCCCTCATTTGTGTTGTTAATTAATTCGAAATCTAGCAAATGTGGTGTGCAGATTTTTTAAGTTTTAAGAATTTTTGCAACAATAAATATCTGCAGGTTTAGAGCGTGCAATTCTATATAATTATTATCGCGGTGTATGATTGCTTCAGTTTCTGGCTATGTAAAATTTGGTTGGATTTTGCCTTGGATGTATTTGATATTTCTTATCTATAGAAGCTAAGAGTTTCACTCTATACAACTCAAAAATGAAACTCTCCATGTTCTTTATGAGAATTTATATCTGATCAAAATAAAATAATAGTAATAATAATCTGTGGCTCAACTGATCCTTCGACACATATTGAGCTAGATCTACGCCAAAACATATTTGGATACCCGGTTATCCACATACAATTTGTACGAAAACTTGTATTAAAAATTAGCTCCGTAAATGTTCTTGGATAGCCGGGTATCCCAATATGTGTCGAAGGGTTAAGGGTCATAACTACAGTTAAGAAACTCGTCTGTTCCTTAAGAAAGATCGCAATTAGATCGGGTTTCGAATCTCTTAATTGTTGCACCATCTAATGTTTTGTAACGTATTCATACTTCCTTCAGATATTAGAAAAAGTATAGACGAGCAATATTCAAATTGATGCTTTACAATTGCCTTGTATACATTTTTATTGAGTAGGTATTGACGCCCACGTTCATATTATTTAAGGAACTAATCATTACACTAATTTTTCCACATATGTAATCCCATGTAACCCCATTTAACTTTCTATTAATTATTGCTATTTGACCATTGGGCATTATGGCAATTACGTGATCTGAAAATCGCGTTAATAAGTCTCCTTCAATATTTGTAAAGAAACAAGCGTGTTTCCTCATCTGCAGCTATGAGCCGTCATGGATCGATTATGTCAGTTATTATTATCGGCTACCACTCCTACGTATGTAATGCTCTCCACATTCTTGATTAGCTTAGTGTTTATTCTTCGATTATCTTCATACTCACAATTTATTTCTATAAAATTTAACAATATATTTTAAGTCACTCCTTGAAGCTGTCTTTAATTACATATGGAAATGCGTCATGCGTCTTTTATCATTTCTTGCACCATGGTATTATTTTCTAAGATATTGCTCTAAGAACAGTGCTTTGCGGTTCTTCCAGCTCATCGGTTTGTTTTGTGATTATCTCTCTTTTAATCTTCAATATATTGACGCTTTTAAGAACTAGTATAGTAAAAATATTGAAGCAGTGAGAATTGTCGTGATGCCATTATTATTAAGACATTGCATTGAAGGATACTATTAGGACAAATAAGCACAGACATCCAGGCCTAATGCATTGCTTGGGACCGACTTCTGTTTTGCGGCTAGCAGAAAAAACAGACGATTTATCAAAAATGTACCCAGTCACCGAACGCTTACCTTCCAGCCTCTCGACTCCTTTGCCCGTCAGTATAGCTTACGTGTTGTGATCAACCGACAGATTTGGGTTTGGTAGTTGGCCACATTTTTGCTGAATCGTTTCGGTTCCAGGCGACAATGCATTAGGCCTGGACATCTGAGTGTTTATCTGTGCTATTAGGAAGGACTCAAAGGAAACATACGCGAATCGACCAGTCTAGCTAGTACATCTAGGTACTACTTTACTAGAGTATGCATTGTTTAAGATGTGGGACAATATTTTAATTGATGTTTACTACTCTACGAAATTCTTTAAATGTTATAAAAGGCACTTTCGTATGCTCTTAAATGAATCGAATTTTAGTGAACAAAATCAAAATTGCAAAATCTGAAAATAAAAAAGATATCGGTGGATTTGAGAACTGTTTATCTAGCACAAAACAGAGTATAATATTATGGAGGGTTGGCCAAAAATTAGTTTAAGGAAAAAATTTTCAAATCGGGGTCTGATCAAAACCTGGTTTAGAGAAATATAAAGAATTTAGTTTTAAATAAAAGAAATTTGGCAACACTGAGGAGTTAAAGTTTGGATTAAATGTAATAAAGCATGAACTGAAAAGTACAGAAAAATCCAACGAATTCTTTATAAGCAGTATTAGAGCGGTGATGTGCAAAATAAGATTTTTTCACATGATCTCTTTATTAATCATTTGATACTGTGATGAAGAATCAGATATTAGCGTTGGAGCCTTGTCAGACAATTAGTGCGAAAACACTTCAAATTTACACAAAAAATACTTCATTTGAGTTAAAGGGTGTCCCAACATGAGTGGAAAATTTAAATTTGGCACCATTTCTGCTGCTGTTTGTTGACACTCAAATCGTTATGACAGTTTGGATGGTAAACAGTCAGCTATTATTAAAAATGGATCGCTATTCTGCACAACAATGCATTCTTATTGTTATTTAAAAAATGGTGGAAGATTGGCGTCCAATTTTTGGTAGATAAAATACTCTAAGCGCAACAACTGTGAAAAGAATAAGCGAAACATTCAAGGAGACTGGGTTGATTATGGATGTCAAGCCATCGACACGTGTTCGTCTAAGATAGCTCAACAGAAAACGTCACGGGAACATCCAATCGGCATCGTGCTCTAGAATGCAACATTTCAAGAAGCATTCTGCAGCATATTTTCACGAAAGATTTACGTCTTCAAGCCTACAAAGACCACCTGACTCAACAACTCAAGACTGCAGACCACGCACTGCAAAGACAGTTCATAATTGGGTAATTGAGTAAGAACAAGTGAAGGATGAGTTTTCCAACAAAATCATCTTCAGCGATGAGTCCTATTTTCATGTTGATGGCTTCGTAAACAAGCAAAATTGTCGCGTTAGGAGTAACTAACTCACATTATGTTTCATGAGAAGACAATGCATCCCAAATGCGCTATTGTTTAGTGCGGAATTTGGGCTGGAATTTTTCTTGGAAGGCGCTGCACAAACAGTCAATGGTGAGCGGTATCGGGACATGATAACCCAGTTTTTTGTGCCTCAAATGGATGGTATGGATTTCGAAGACATGTGGGTTTCAACAGGACGATGACACTTGCCACACATCTCGTGAAACAATGGGATTATTGCACTAGACATTCCATGGTTGTGTAATCTTCCGTTTCGGCGCCTAGAATTGACCGCCTAGACCGCGACTTAACGCCTTCGAACTCTTTTCTCTGGGGTTATCTGAAGTCAAAACTTTATGTTAACAATCCTACGACCATCCAAGCCTTGAAGGAAGAGATTAGATGTGTTGTTTCATACATAATTCCCACATGCCTGCTTTATGATTAAATCAAAATTTCGGTATTGTATTGTATCATTTGGAATTTGAATTTTCTGTTCTTGTGGGGACACCTTTTATTTTGTCTGAAAAGGGATTTTGCAGGTGCACACTTAGACCATAAAATAAAGAGAACTAGACATTACGTTTAAAGTACGTGTCAGTGTGACCAATCTTTTGCTTAGAGGAGGGAAGGAATCAGAGCGTTACCCTTAGGATGGCATGTTCTCCGTATAATTCCATAGGCAGTATTTCAAAGTTTCTTTGGGAGGGTTCAATAACTTTCGAGAAAATATTAAAATTGTGTCACGAGAAAATTAGGCAAAAGACATTTCCCGGTCAGGATGTTTGAAAAACACAGCGGAGTGCAAGATTAAACTTTATTAGAAAAAGTACACTTCAGGATGCGATTCGATTTTCTTATATCTAACGTAGTAGCGCGTCGTGCTTGCAATAGATCCCAAAAAGCAACGAACGAAGAAGAAGTAGTGGAGCGGAAGAAGAGTGGCTGCAGACGGCGTTCCATCACTTGGCAGTTGAAGTTGGCTCCACTTCGGTGGGGGGGTGGCACCCCCATCTGGCAGATGGCGGGATATGAGCGGTTGAAATTTTCCGCGTGACAATTGTGTTGTTTCTTAAATGTTTTGTAGATCCTCTTAAAACGCAAAGTATAGATCCACTGAAAAATAACTGAAATTAATAATCTTTTGTTCCGTCAAAATATAATAACAGTACTTTTCAACCTTTCCCCTAGAAATTACAAATTTTACCTATGTCATTTGAGAAAATACTACCAATCCCAATGCAAGGCTTTACTAACACTAGAAGAAAAAAGCTGGTAGTTTTTATGTTCTTATCTTGTCCTTTTTGTTTTATGGTTTAAGGGTGCACATTATGTTTAAACTAGGAAAAAAATTACACCATGCTTCCCATGTTCTGAAACATATGTAGAAAAGGAGATAGCGTTATTTATTGATTGGATTATTAACAAATAACGAATCGGCAGCACTTACATGTATTCCCAATAATAGTTAAAATATTTAAAGCAATGTTTGTAATCATGACTTTTCTACCTATATACCTACAGTTAAATATCGCTACGTATTAATATTGCCTAATATGGTTATGGCCGTAAAAGTACCAAATAGAGCGTAATAAAAAATGAATGGCTTTACTGGCTGAGAATTTTCTAAAAATTTCTTAAGATTTAAATAATCGGATAACTGATTTTCGCACGATAGAATGAAATCGCTATCCGAGCAGAATGCGATCTCATAAAATCGTGCACCAGATTGAGTGCCTACAAAAGCAGCATACACTATACGAATATGCGCCTTTTGCAGGTGTATCGTAGAACTTTTGGTTTCTGTACCCAAAGGTATAGTTTTGCTCATATGTGATAGGATCCCTCCCACACTTATATATCAAATCTAGCTGAAGAGCAAGGTAGATTTGTTTGCTTCAGTATTAATAAGAGTAGTAAGAGCATTTTTCCATATTCCTGGAAGAAATCGATGATTGTACTGACAAGAAAACGAATAAAAATTCCGGTGAAAGCTTCTGTCTTATTACTATGATGCTGTCATATAAAAAGATAATAGAAAAAGTAGTCAACAATACGTGGAATGTAACGACATTTTAACACCTCAGCATCCGGATTTAAGAACGGAGTTTCGTACGAAACAGCACTCAATCGGACAATCTTCGAGTACAAGAAAATAGAGAATGATGTTATGAAAATAAAGGTAGTTTTACTGAACTTCAAAAGGGCATACCACTTTATCAACTTTGCACTATAAAGAGTGTCCCATTATATACTCCTGAAAATAAACATTTTTTGACATTGTAACAAACTCTAATGGTCAATATGATATCACTCAAAACGTTTATATTTTTTGAGAAAAAAATCTTCTCCAGCAGATGTTATGTATTTTCCCCTGAAAAATCCGAAATCTCCAAAAAAAGAAAAAAATATGGTAAATATTTTCCTTGTATTCCTTCTGAATTGAAATGGGATACCCAGGATATTGAAAGCACAGATGATTTGGTTGTAGATATCTTTGATATGGTGGCGTTTGAAGTGTAAATACTAAATTAGAATTTCCAATTTATATATTAAACTTTATAATGCAGTAAGTCGACTAAAAGACTAATGAAACCATCACAACCCACAGCAAAATAAAAATGGTACGAACAAGGAGTCCTCCAATTTCCAGAGGATATGGTTATGAATTTTTACCTCACAAAAAAAAACTCTTGATATAGGTCAATCTAAAAGAGGGATTTTATAATTTGTTAAATCCAACAAAAAAAAACTGGAAACGTTTTCCCTTTACTATCAGAATGTAAGGGGAATAAGAACTAAAGTTAACATCATCTTACAGTCCTCCCTTTCGAGTTGTTTTGATGTAATTGCTTTCACTTTTGACCAGTCCTACCAAATTTTGGTAGAGATAGAAATGCCAACTCCGAAGCTTGAGGAGATGGTATCTTAATTGCATGTAAAACACACTTAAACTGTACTCTTTTAAATCTTCCCACATTTTCAAGTGAATTTAATGTTGAGCTTGTCGCTCTTAGTATTTAATTTGAAAAACGAAACATACATATATTTACTTTGTTGCTATCTTCCACCGACCGGATATGTTTGACTGCCTTGACGACAAGGGTCACAGTCTTTATGACCTCTTAACATTTAATTTGAATCATACTCATGATATGATGAACTCCGTTGATGAAATTATTCTTCTTGGTAATTTTAATTTACCCAAAGTTCAATGGGTATCTAATGATGATAACAACATTGCAGCTTAACGATTAAGGAACTTCAGTTTTTTGTCGCCATTGCTTCCTTGGACCCGGGCCAGGTGAATCATTTTAGGAATAATCTGGGTAGGTAGTTGAATCTGGTTTTCAAGCAATATAATAGTTGAACTCAGTTAAACTATTCTGTCAACTGTCGACGCATATCATCCCCATCTTTTTATCTCTATATGCTATGAGCCGGAAAATTTGTGAATAAATGAGGCGGGTTTCTGCTTTAAAGCAAATCTTACTGAAATGTCGCGCAGAGTCGCATTTATGTATCAATTTTAGGACTATTCTCTGCAACAATGATATTGATGCAAACGTTAATATATTCTATGTTAAAATTCTTGAAATATTTACCCCTTGTGTTTGTTTTGAACGACACACCTCATCTCCTTGGTTTAGGTACAAACTGAGAACTTTGAAAAATCAACAAGAATAAGGGTTGGAAGGTTCTTTTTGGAATTCGGAATTCATCGAACCATCAAAAATTTGTTGTTAAAACATATTAGTCGGTTTTGTATGAGGTATGTGTTGTCGACATACATGATAAGCTATACAGCGACCCACGCGCCTTTTACAAATTTGTCAAGATTGACAGAAATGTCGACGGCTTGTAAGGTGCTAGCTAGCCTGAATACCATAAGAAGCATGGTATAAAAGATATGATATACATATACATGATATAAATAAACAAAAATGGAATTATTGGAATTATTAATAAAATATTGCAAATTTCTTCAAATACCAAAAATATTCAGGAAGTGCATAACCAACAAAAAAATAAATAAATAGAATAAAAATAAATAAAAATAAAAAACATACAGATTATGATGAAATAATAAATAAATACTGTTTATTAATTAAAACACCCAAGTCGACTCAGCAAGAGACAATCCAACAAATAAAATGAATCCCAGAAACCAAAACCTAAACCATCGCAGTATAAACGTACGCTTACGTGAAAAATCTTACATGAAAAATCAAAGCAATTTCCGCCAGAATATCGTAAGAGGGGATGTTAGAAGATGATCGAGATCAGGGCGGTCTTCTCGTTTTGGTCCTGGAGTAGTGAAGTTGCAAAAAGAAAAAGGGTTTAAGAGCTGAAGAATTGAAGAACTTTATTGGTCGAAATTAGTGGGTGGAAATCGAGCTGGTGTACACGGAAGAAGGAAATTTGGATCGGGACAAGGAATTTTGAGAAGAGGCGAAGTACGGGAGTCATCAGGAAAATAAGGAAAGAAGAAACAACACACTGACCTTGGATGACCTCTACAGCCGGCTGACGTCGACGAGGGAACTCAGCTAAGTCCTTAATTTCATTCACTAATCCTAACAATATTGTATTCCGATAATTTAAACCTGAGATATAGGCGGTACTAACATTTATTTAAAAACCAATTTAGATATTTAGTCTTGGTGTACGATAGGTCGGCCGAACAGGGATTAATAGAAAGAAGCCAGGTAATTGTAATTGTAAAGGAAAATTGCAATACAGAGATATGAATTTAATTGGTTTCGAAAATTCCGCCTTTCAATCTTTTTTGTACCTAAAACTCAATTGAATGTAGGGCCTAACACCCCTGGATCTTGGGTCTTACAGGCTATCCATCCTCTATGATTTTCAAAGGGTAATGACTCGATTGAATTTTTTTTTCATTCTTCGAAAATGCTTTTTAATCTCCCGATTTTGAGTCAGATAATAATAATTTTTCATACATCACGAACCACCAGTGCGCATCTGGCACATTTTCGTCCACCTTCAATGAAATCATTATTGCCCATATTGACGAACTAGCGTTTGACTATAGTTGAAGTCCTGGTGGCGTGCCGACAGCAGTAATCAAATCATGCTGCGATGCTTTTGTTGTCCTTTTAGGAATACTT
>QYTT01090379.1:22810-36213 GCA_006980735.1 Dasypogon diadema
CCGGAAAATTTGTGAATAAATGAGGCGGGTTTCTTCTTTAAAGCAAATCTTACTGAAATGTCGCGCAGAGTCGCATTTATGTATCAATTTTAGGACTATTCTCTGCAACAATGATATTGATGCAAACGTTAATATATTCTATGTTAAAAATCTTGAAATATTTACCCCTTGTGTTTGTTTTGAACGACAGAGATCATCTTTCCCCTCATCTCCTTGGCTTGAGAACTTTGAAAAATCAACAAGAATAAGGTTTGGAAGGTTCTTTTTGGAATTCGGAATTCATCGAACCATCAAAAATTTGTTGTCTACTATGATGGGTTTAAAACATGTTAGTCGGTTTTGTATGAGGTATGTGTTGTTGACATACATGATAAGCTATACAGCGACCCACGCGCCTTTTACAAGTTTGTCAAGATTGACAGAAATGTCGACAGCTATCCATCCTCTATTATTTTCAAAGGGTAATGACTCGATTGAATTTCTTTTTCATTCTTCGAAAATGCTTTTTGATCTCCCGATTTTGAGTCAGATAATAATAATTTTTCATACATCACGAACCACCAGTGCGCATCTGGCACATTTTCGTCCACCTTCAATGAAATCATTATTGTCCATATTGACGAACTAGCGTTTGACTATAGTTGAAGTCCTGATGGCGTGCCTCCAGCAGTAGTCAAATCATCCTGCGATGCTTTTGTTGTCCTTTTAGGAATACTTTTTCAGAAATCTATCAGTACTGGATGTTTCCAATACTGTAGAAAAACTCCTGTTCATTGGAAAGGCTATAGGAGCGACATTTCAAATTAGAGACCAACAGCTAACTGTCATGCATGCCTAAGTTGCTTGAATCATTTCAAATCACTTTCAGATATCTTCACAATGCAAAAATATACTTTCAGATGGTAGCACTACTTTTGAACAGCGTAACGATTGATTTCCTGAACTATGTTATCTATACAGATTTTTGTTAAGAATAAGTTGAAGAAATCACTTGGTAATTAGCAGTCATCTGGTATAATCAACCCAGGGTCTCCTGTAAACTGAAACTGTGAAGGATGCTGCTTGTCAGTTGTCCAAGCAATGTGTTCGTTGGTCTTTGACGACTGCAAGCCTCTCCTTACTAGATGAACTTGAGCAAATTCTTCGAGGGGTGAACAATGGGCCTAGCAGTGGCCTAGTTCGGAAATTTCAGGATCTCACACCTTCCAAAAAAAAAAAATAATTGTTCGAGCACCCTTTGATAAACATGTGCTTTCCGAATTGGAACTTGCATCTCCCACTCATCACTTTCTAATGCAGGACAAAACATCTCACTTTGAGAATATTCCCTTCGTCCGTAGAAACATATTTTTCTTGTGCCAAAAATATCGGGTGTAAATTATCGAGTGAACCGATATTTATCGCGCATCACTAGAAGAAAAACTAAAACAAAACAGAAATCAATAACGAGATACCCTAGATGCAGCACAATTCATAAAAACAAATATTTGCAAATAGTTTGAACAATTTTCGTAAGTGAGAACCGCAGGTTCTAAGTAGCGAGTCTATGAAGTAATATTATAAGCAATAATAGCTTTTTTTGTTTTAAAATAAATAATTTAACGTGATTTACTCTAAGGAAATATTTGGCGATTAGTTACACGGTTAAAAATCCGAGAGTAAATTCTAATACTCTTCAGATATTAAGCCTTATATTCAATGCAAGTCGTATTTAGTTTTAATCATCGTAAAATATTAAAAGTACATTCAAGTACTATATGTTATGTGGCAACACTTTTTGCCACATATGAAAAACCTTTTTTTCATTTAGCTTATAATTCGTAATAGAAATTTTTGTATAGTATATAAGTACTTGTGATATTCTCAATAAACTTAGTTCCGACTCGACCCAAGTTGAGTTTCAATATTTATGGGGATTGCTATTAAGAGGACAAATGGGTTTTAAGGAGAATTACGGCTCCGTATTTTAATGCTTTCATATTAATACTACAAAATACAAATAAAAAATTTTCTGGGTTGACAGCTTGGGTTCAATTTTTACAGGTAGACGTCTTAAAACTTACTTATCATTGGTATTAAAGTTTAAAGAAGTATTTCATTTTAATATATGCCAAGCTTAGCTTTTAATATTTTTCTGGTGTAGTCATATATACAATACCAAAAATAATAAAATTTACTCCAAAATTTTTAACCGTGATATAAGGTGTGGCCTCCTTAAATTGGCTGTCGAGTCATTTCCACTATCCAGGTGAAAAAATGGAAATACTTGCAAAGTAATATAGTCCTCTTTCAATCCATACACTGATTAGATTAGACCGAACGCTAATAGCTAACAAAAACTTCCCATCACTTGATTACTTGACGCTCCGATAAAAACTAAATTAAATGTAAATTATTCTACTTATCAACAAATACATAATTTCTATTCAGTAGTACAAGTACACACCTGTCCTTTTGTGAGTAATGAGCAATTTTATTTGTTCGAGTTGAAAATATTTTATGAATGGAAAACTATTTTTTAACGCCAGAGAGCACTGTAAATGGAAACTACTGTCGTTGTTGACGAAAAAATCAAAAAATGTGCAGTCTTATAGCTACCCGATAACTAATCAAACTGCATCGTAAAATAACTCTTATTATTGAGAAGAGTTCTAAAACTTGATCTATAAATCTTATTTTTTAGTTAAAAAGATAAAAATTGATCAATAATGGTTAACGAATAGCAAACGAATTCTGTTACTGACTAAAACATGATTTATAACTCTTATCTCTCAACCAAAAAAGTGTCTATAATGGTTGACTAATAACCAATATAATTAAGTCGAAAATTAACTGTTCAAGTCTAACTTTTTGGTATTATCCATAGCTTTTTTAAATTATGCAAGAAAATGAAAGTTCACATAAAGTTCATTATATCTGCTCTAATTAATCATTAAATAATTACACCATTCTTTTCTTTTATTTTTGCGTCGGGGGTTAAAAATGGATATTGCTGGATATTTTTCCAAAGATGCTGGTAGCTTATGCAGGACAGAAAGTGTGTGCACACAGTTGTCAGCATTTTGACAGTGGACATCTTCAAGATCTATTCTTTTGGGATACTGGTGTTCTATTTTATAAAACAGTCAAATACTAAGGAATCAGATCACCATTATTGGCTCAATATAACCCTCAGAATCTGCGACCTCGGGACAGTTTTCATAATTAAGTAATGTGTAGCACCTTAAATTAAATTCCAATGATGGTAAACTTTTGAAACATTTATTTTAATGATCATAAGTAATATTGAAAATTGACAATGTTTACTCTTAAAAGTAATAATATAACATGTAGCTTTCGTCAATACTGACATAAAGTTTTATTTCATGTTTTATTATAAAGGAAAGGTAACTAAGATTACTTGATTTAAAAAGATATTTTTGTGTATAAAAGTAGTTATATAACTTACGTGTTACTTTAATATTAAATTTTTAAGCTGTTACTCCTATTTATATATTTTTAAGTATGATATCTTTTGAAACATTCTCCTACATGAAGGAATGGTTTCCTTGTGCGAGTATCACAGAAATATACAGGTGTCTTATTGGTGTCAATCAGATTTTTCAGCTGATGAATTTTAATTTTATGTGTTATATTTACCTTTCTTAATTTAATAATCTTGTCCATACTTTTTCTGAATAATGTGAAATTGAGTTTCTATATTTCAACTTCTCAGGCAATACTTCACAGATATACCAACCCATGACTGGATTTTACAGTTTTAAAAATAGTAAAATAAGTATGGACAGTTTTACAAAGAAATTTAGATATCTCCAAAAATGAATATGTAACTACTCTAAATATAATAATTTCGATAGGAGTAATAGCATTTTTAAATAGAGATGCCTAAATATTTGAAAATTGAATAAATAAAATTTTTGTGACAACCAGTTCCGGTCTCCTCTGCTGCCATCTGTAAAACTATGAATTTAATTGGAGCTGAGGGACAAGAAATCATTATGAAAAGTAGAAAGAGATTGGGTTATAATACAGAACCCTGCGGAATGCACAATGCTGCGCATAGTGAACATGTAGAGCGTTCCGAATTGGATGACTGTTAAAGAAAGAATCAATTTTATCGTCTTGTTATTTACTTTAAAATTAAAAATATGAAACTTTTACCAAAATATCATTTGATGTAGGTATGTTAGTGAATGTGTTCCATATGCATTGCATTTCTGTGCTGACTTCAGATTCCCCAATTGTAAGCGAGTTAGTACACAAAGTCAATAATTCATAAGGGTTTAAAATAGAAAAGCCCGTTTATAAAAGTTTTAGTTCAATAAGAATTAGAGTCCGATAACACCCGTTTTTCAAACTTCTGTAGTAGAACATCTCCTGAAGCGCTGCAGGAAGTGTCGTTTTACGTATTATCAAACAATGCATATCTCAACCCTAAAAATAGTATCCCTGTTATCCGGGTTCTTGGGTAAACTGGGTGAATCTATTATAATTTATAACATGTGCTTAACGATATACTCCATTTAATTTCTCTTCATTAAGGTATGGAAACACGCAGTTAGAATACCTGAAAATGCGATCCATTAGGTACTGTAGGCCTTCCGTATTGTTGCTTAATCCAAAAGGTACGATCCTAAATGGATATTGTACAATACCTATAGTGTGCAAAATGCGGCTTTTTCTTGTAATTGGTTAGTGAGTAGTATTCTCCAAAAAAATATCTTTTAAGTCAACAGTAGATAGATAATTAGTTTTATTTAACCAGGACAAAATTGTCTGAATTCTGGGTAACGGTTTAGAAATACATACTCTTCCATGTAAGAATACAGAACATTTGCCTGAGTTAGATCTCCGTTGAGATTTATTAGGTCAAAAAAGAGACGATGCTCCAGAGATACTTTACTACTCTGTTATATAAACTTTTTGTAAAACTAATAAAAAGGGAACAAAGAGAAAAAGATAACTTAACTGTTTCTCACAAATGTAATTAATCTTTTTATAAATTTATTTAAATTTTATTTTCATGTTTTAGTTTAATTAATAATTTTTTGGCAAAATACTGTTACGTGTTACTTTCGACGATGCCATCTGTAACGCTTACAACATCGATGCTGGCGTGCCACCGGGTTCTGTTTTGCCCTCCACTCTCTTTCTGCTGCTCATTAATGGCCTCTTCATCTTTTACCTGCAATCCAATCCACAGTTTTACAGATGACGGTACCCACAGTTTTACACATGACGGTATTTCGCGTACTCATTTGAAACAGTAGTTGGGTTCCGCGGTAATGGCACCGATATCAATTGAGCACGTATGTTTGGATCACTTAACGACAACTTAACTAAAATCTTCACTTGGAGCAGGGCGAATCACGTCGAGTTCAATGCATCTAAAACACAAAGCTGTCTGATTTCCCTTAATAGATCTCCAAACTCACACCTCCTGTCTTCGTCAATGGGGTGAGTATTTCAAACTCGCCTAACTTGAACATGATAGGAGTCCAGGTATGCAATAATCTTAGTGGGACGGACCACATCGTCGCTATTGCAAAGAATGCCTGGGCTTTCTGCACCGATGCAACAAATACTTTACCCCATATGATCCGCTCATATACAGAAGCCAAACTTGAGTGATACCCGCGCATCGAGTCGTCTTCACCCTTTCGACATCGATATTGCAGAGCAGTGAAGTTTGAAGAATCTTTCTTGAGCCGAACTATACGAATGTGGGTTAGACTACCATCTTCTATCTTCCTTGCCGACTATAGGCCGCAATTGTTTAAGTAGAACGTGCACCGATATATCCACACGACCTCCTAATTTCTTTTTATCCGACATCCCCATTTTCCTTCCTGTTAAAGCTGTGCTTGGCATCATAGGATATCCCCTGAGCTTTCGCATCATTGTAAAAGAAAATAGGAATATATATTCTGTTTATCTGTGAAAGGTGAAGCAATTACTTTATTTTTAAACACACGTATTGATATGGCACCAAATCTTTAAAGTCTGAAAATTGATTGCATTTTTAATACAACAACATGACTTGCTCCGACGCAACTCTATAAAATTTTGAATTTGTGTTATTTTAATATTTTGAGATATTCCAATGTAAGGCGTAGTTACTTTTCATTATTATTTGAAGATTATGAATTGTTTACCAGGTAATTTCATTGAGGTGCTAGCATAGCCATCCAGGTGTGAATCTTATGTAGTTCTACATATATGTGCATCGCTTATCCCTAAATTTCTGAAATTCATCAACGACACCACATATATCGGATGTTCAATTTACGCACTCAATGATGTCTGCTGGGAAGCAATTTTAGTGAGCAATTGAAAGGTAGTGAAACCATCGGCTGCATTGAATCCAGTAATTACTGAATTCTTCCCTAAATTGAAAGAGAAACCATCCGCTTTATTTATTGCGGTTGAACGCAGCTGAAGGAAAATTGAGTGCATTGTCATCTAAATAGTGTAAGGGCAGTGATTCAGATGGAAGGTCTTTTACTGACACCAAATTTGTAATTACTGAGACAATTAACGAAAAAAGCATACCTGTACAGACCAGAGACTTTAAAAAGTGATTTTTAGACAGCAGTTGACAATTTTGAATGTGAAAATAAAGTTATAAGTAGCATTTTAAAGGTCGATTCAGATGAATGAGTAAATTTTGCTGGAGAGTATGTGGCAAAGTGGAACGAATTTCACGCACTCACTCTCAAATTTCTAATTTAATAGCGCATGTTTTGATTTCCCCAAAATTTTGGGATTTTGCAAAATTTCGCGAAATCCACATGCTGATCCCTTGAATTTCCTATACAAGTAGGCGATTTTAGAATCTTGAGATTTTAAGAGAATCCCTAAATTGATTGCGGCATTCATAACAATTTTATTTATCCACTATTTAGCTTGTGTCAATGTGAAACATTTTTTACTGAGTAGCCAAAGCTCAGGGGATATCGTATGATACTATAACACAGCCTTGGCGAAAGGAAAAGTAGGAGGGGGACTTTGCCGACTTTGATAGGGGGATTTGGCAAAAAATCAATTTTTCCAATTTTGAAGAATTAAAATTATTTTAGACTATCGTAATATGTACCTATACACTTGAAACGTCAAGTAAATACCCGCTACTAGATACTAACACTTTGAAATCACATTTTTAAAACCTCAAGATATAGGGGAGATGGAAACATTCTTTACGACCTCTAGTAGAAATAAATTAGGGCTGGAATTTTGCACAGGTCTGGCTTGCCCGATTTATATTAGACATCTGATACTGCAGCCCGATCTGGCGCAGATACGATGTTGAGAGTCCGTAGGCTATCACGCTAACAGTTCTGGCCCAGGTTCGGATCCCTCGCATGGTTCAGACAAAATTATTAAGTCTGATCCTTACTGAATAGATTTGTGTGGCCCTGATCGGCTGTTTTTGGTGCGGCCCAAGCAATATAGTACATGTGTAATATCTAATCAGAGACGTAAGTGTCGGTGAGCGAATAGTGCTCAGGGGTGCTAAAACTTAGTAGATAAGAAAATGTTTGAATACATAGAGAACAACTTGACAAGGAAAACTTTCGATTCCCTACAAGGGTTTAAAAATTCAAGATTTTTATAAATGAATTCATGTATCTCTCTGTAATGCTAAAATTAACCCACACCTAGGTACTAACTACATAATTTAAAACGTCATATTTCTTGAATATATTGGTTACTCATTCTTAAGCGATTTAATGCATTAGTTTGTATACCATTGCATTAGTTTGTTTGGAAAGAATTTGTTTTCTATATTTAAAAAATGCCATGTTCCGATTCTATTAGCTAGTGTGTGTTTCTATAGATTCTTAAAAGTTTTTGTTTACTTTGAAAAGTGAGAAAAAAAACTTTTATTTTGCATTTAACGCGTTTATTTTAAAAATATAGGAGCTCAAATATTGTTTCGTTTATGTAAATTATTTTAACAAGTATAAGATATAATTACAATGCATTTAATTACGAGGAAACATAAACCCGAATTTTCTTGATTTGCATGCCTATTGGCTTTTAGGATTGAACTTGAAATAACTGCGTAAAATAATATGTTTCATAACTTAAAAACCCGTGAGGTGAAATCAATTACGTGACTGTTTGATCTTTATACTGAAGCGAAAATAGAAATCGTTTGACGAATTTTGCATTAATCAGTCAAGCCAGTCTTTGTCTTATAAATGTTTCGACACCTTCACAATGTGGTTCAGATCAAATGAAGGTGAATAAACCTGGAGGAAAGGAGAGGAGTTCATTAGGATTTTACTTGCAAATCATGCTGCCTTCCTTAAGTTGATATCAGACAGTGAAAGGGAAGAATAAGCCATAAAAATGTACCAAAATTATATATTCATTCAGAAGTTAACATTTCAATCGAATACAAATTATCGCGAAATTATATTCAAGTCTAAAAATCTGATACTATTATATGTAGAGGAAGTAATCTGGTGGTGGACTGCTGCACTCTTATTCTAAATTTTAAACAAAAACAGTGCGATTTCTAGCACTACCATCTCCCGAAGAGAATAACTGCGTTGAAGCAGGAATTATTATATGATTTTATTTTAACTACATTTAGTTTTGGTTCCTATTTATCAACAGATGCTTATTTGATCCTAACTTTTAAAATAGCGGTGCAATTTATGCATATAAAATACGTAAACTGCATCCATTAATGGGATGCAAATATCACTAAAAAGTTGATACAAAGGAAATTGGAATTTTGCGCCATACTTTTTTGCAACATTTGTTATCATCGTAAAGAATATTTCCAAACCTCCAAAAATTTTACAAATTCCAATTTAGACCTATACATTATCGACAGCTGCTGGTTATGTAATATTGTTCATTTACTAAACACAAAATATTTCTTTGATTTAAATGATTTGTATGATTCCTCTGAAATTTTGCTTTCTGATCCATGTTTTAAGACATCTTTTGAAATTTTTTATGTTATAAAATTTAAACTGTTAATGATGATTTATGAAAATTTTTTGTCTATACATTTCCTGTGTTTTTTTGTTCCTTTAAGTTGGTGTTTTTACATTTCATTATTTTTTACTATCATAAGCTATACTCTGCTTTATAGAAATTCTGTTTGTCTTCATCCTTCTTCCTATAGTAATTTTAATTACATGAGTTTTTCCTGTATTACTTCCAAAGGAAGTTAGGCAACTTAGAAATTCGAAGAATTTTTAAAGGGTGTATACAAAAAGGTTCAAATACAGAAATATTTTTCACTCACATAGTAGAGTTTGAGGGTGTGAAGAAACCTCTTGAGATAGAGGAATGACTACCGAAGGTGAGAGATATCGAAAAAAGAGTAAGCAAAAGTCACATCTGCTGCTACCTGGAGGTAACAAGGCCCTCATTTAAAAATTCGCGCTAAAATATTTTGATGATACGTCACTTTTTACGCACACATACGTTTTGTCGGTATAAACATTACGGAATAAGTTCCCAGCTGCTCTCATTGTCATGTTGTCAGCAACGAGCAGGCATGAAAATCCCTTCCTTAACCCTAAGTTGAGAATGAAACTCCAACATCCTGCCCTTGTCTTTGCCTTTTGGCTTCAAGGTGAGTTGCTCAGACAGCTTGGACAGATATCCGTACGCAATTTATTAATGACTCCAAAAAGGAGTCTTTCTCCGACTGCCTTCACAAGTACAAACTTATTAATAAATTCCGAGGAATTCTGAAAATATTCTAAATAGGCGCGTTCTCCAAGGTAACTGGATAAAACAAAAGTCCCAAATGGTGCCTCCTTTTGATTTTCACAAAAAGGCACCAATCGAAAACAATATAAAAACAACTTATATTCGTTCAAAAAATGCATTATTCATATCTTATAACTAAGTTCACGTTAGAGTGCAATCCTAGGTTCCTCAAAACTTAAAAGTAAAAATTTCAATGAGGCATGAGGTTACTTCGATAATTCATGGAATGTATAATATACCCTTCTCATGCTTTACGATCGATCATCTGGGCCTGTAACGTATGACCTACCTACCCGATCGAAGTGCCTGCCGGCTAGAGCATTCGTCCAAGTGCTATGCTACAGAAACACTGCGATTTCTCGGTTATGGGTGGATGTACTGGGGGGTCGCGGCGTAGGGGGCATAACTATCTGCTCTCCGTCCGCTCACCTTTTCCTCACAACTGGTCCCAGGATCTGCATGATTCAGACCTGGAGCAAAACAAGGCCAGAGTTCTATCTCAAGTGGAATGAAATTATGTACGAGCAATTCACGGAGATTCCGATCAACGACAATCTAGAGTTGGTGGACTCAGTGTTTGGAGGTGCTCGAGGTATAAAGGGACCGTCAGAACGGATTGCAGTTCTCAGAGATATCATCAATGCCTCCGGGGATTCGACACGGGAGCGGTTCCGAAGACCAAGTACAGTGCAGAACAGCAGACTGGCCTTTCTTTCCCGCTTTGGAGCACTGCGGGAAGGGCGAGTTCCTCGTTGGATTGGTAGTTGGTGATGCAGGGAGCAATTTGAAGGTGTGAGCGAACCTGAAGATTAGTGCCGCGGGACTCAATTTTCTTAGTTCTAGATTGTTCCTTCGTTTAGATTTTTTTCACTTTTGGTTCTCTCAAATTCAAAATTTTGGGCTCTTGTTGGAGCTTCCACCTGCCTGGAGCACTTTTATCTTTGGCACTAAATGTGTTATGTATGCTTCAAAATTTCTTGTAAAAATTGTACTTTTATGAATCATTTTACCTTTGGAACTTTACAAAATACTTTGGCATAGATTTTGTTAGAACTAGGTTTCAATTCTTGTTTGTTAGTGTCAGTTTTTGTGTTTGTTGTTCATTGTTTCTTTAGAGTCCTTCGTAATTACTTTACATATGCCTTTTTTAATATAACTTTTGTTTTAGATTTGTCATTATTTCTAATATATGTGCCTTTTGCTATTGTTGCCGTTTTTTGTTTTTTCTAGATAATGTTTTGTGCCTGATATTGTATCTTTATATATATATATATATAAGATAGTTTAGTTTATAGTTTATAAGATAGTTTAGCTATAGGTTCGCGTTCTTTTTTATGCCTTTGTTATTTATAACGATTTTTATTAAAGTTCCTACATACAGTACATAAAAAAATTATTATTTATACATTTTTAACACCTTGACTGCCGTGTCGGTCACCGGTAACCGGCATTTGAAAGCTCTCTCACGACAAAGGCAGTTTAACATGGAATTTTCTCACGAAAGCTTTTATACCTACTAATTGCGGCAGTCAACGTGTTAAGAATATAATTGCTGTGATGTCCTAAATTCCTTCTTTTGTACCCATGCAAATTATTATTGACTGTGTATAGTTGTACAGCTTTTCGTTTGATCATCAGATGCAATTCAGGAGACGTAAAGAAGTTTGCAAGGTTGTTGCAGGATTGTTGGTGTCTGGTACTCAGGCATATTCTTCCCTGAAGTCTTTGCAGTCGTGTCTGTAATTTTTTTCTTAGATTTAGAACGTCAAATTTAAAAGGAAAGGGGACCTTTGATTTTATTTCTTGTGTTGATTCTTCACATTTTGACGAACATTTTGAACAAATTAAGACTCACACAGAAAACGTGCGTAGATTATCGTCGTCCATTATCAGACTGCAAACTGTAATATAGTGGAATTTCAATTGCTTAGTCCATCCCGTTGTATAGTACCTTCTAATTTTTATATTTTTAAATTTTCTGTTGTATAACCTCGTCCCCGGAACCACCCAACTAAAGGTAAGCTCTTAACTGCATCATAATTACAGATGTGAGCGAATGATATTCAGGTGCGGTTGTTGCAATTTGTTGAACGAAGAAAGTTTCTTATTGTTAGGCAAATTCCTTTTTGCAAGATAAATTCACTCTATGTTAGATGCAAATATTTGTTCATAACTCTGTTGAACTTTGTCACGCACGCACTTTACCTGTGCAAACTTTAAGTAAAACAACATGAATGTAGTCGTTTATTTTTCGCTCACGGGATAGCTCTGCCAGGTAATTTCCTAAGCACTTACGACGTGCAGTTGAAGAGTTTATTGACAAGTCGAAATCGAAACGACAACTTGGTGTAAGAATTTCTTCCCACACGTGTTCAGAAATACACCAGAAATAATTGCTCAGGTCCATTTGACGGTTGTATTTCATAACAAAATTTTGAATCGTTGACACCTTTAACACGGCAGTCCCGAGGTATGAGGTGAACCGCTGCATTTGTTATGAATGAAAAAATATTGAAAGTTTTTTCTTCTGGGTTTAAACAGGCACTAATCACCTAACGACAATCGGTGATTTTCTTAATTCAATTTAAAGAACAAAAAGTCGCTAATTTATTCACTATATAGGAAAGTTGATCGCTGATGATATCCGCGGCGAGTATTTCGCGCCTGCCTCTTTGAAGTATCTTACATGGGCCAGGTATATAATAATGCTATGGATATAATCTTAAACACGTGGCTTCACAGAAGTTCACCGAAAACCGGTCTACTGTGTGCATAAAACTTTCTTCGGATTTTGCAATTTATCATCGAAGAATTTGGTGCAGGTAATAGGCACCAGGGTTGTCTTGGAATGGAAAACAGACATTAAGTGCGAGGCGAAACTTTCTTCCTCTAAATGCGACTTTGCATCACATAAAAGATATTAATTTTTGCGTGCTTGTGACGATGCCGGTGTCTGGATACTGTTTATAGTGTATATAGGTAAAAAGTTGATTAAGCGATAATTTGCGAAATTTGGGAAATTGTGCATGCTGATAGTCATCTGTTAATTTCGTGTGGTTAGGGCAAACGAATACGCATTAAAAGGTTAGATAAAGGCCTCAACCGTTAATACTTTCTTCCTTTTTGCTTAAATTTTTCATCAGCTTCGTTTACGATATTTTAATTATCTTCGTTTTAATTATGCTATTTATAAAATGTGTTTTAAAATAACTGCAAAGAATAATGTGAAAACTTATATCATACCTCTGATCTAATAGTTACATCGATTCTTAACTGATGTGCATGACATTGTAACTGTGCACCTGAATCTGTTTCCACAGTGTAAGAGATGGGTCCATTCTGCGACAGGTTTCGCCATTTTTGTTTACGTGACATCACTACGTCAAAGTTTTTTATGCACTTTAAGCAATATGCTCAGGGGAACATTACTGCAAAGAAATAAATGAAAATTATGCCTTGAATCCCAAATTACTAAAAATGTCCATACAACTGTCCATAGAATGTCCGGTAACTGGTGTCTGTCTGGTAACTAGTGCACTTACTATATTCCCTAATTCTCCTGTTGAAAATAAGCTCTGAAGGTAACCGATCAGTAGTAATACACGTAGTAACATGTTGCATTTAGCAAGGTGGTAATAAATGTTTCCATGAGACATCCTTTT
>QYTT01090380.1:3466-14516 GCA_006980735.1 Dasypogon diadema
CGTGTAGTTGTTGTCGGCATTGGGTTTATGCGAGTAAAAGCTGGAAGGGTTGTTGACGGATACCCACATCGACAGCCGGACGACATTTTCAGCATTCCCATAAAGGCGAGTCTTGTAACAATATCTTAGATTGTGAAGTTATGGTTATTTTATAATGTCCCAAAGCAGTTGCTTACACCACCACACTTAAGTTAACTAACATTATTTGTAAATTTAACTTGACTGTACGCCGAATTTTTCTACTGAATTTACATGACCTTATTTTTTTCTGATCTTTTTATACCCTGGATCACTGTTTCCCAAAGTGTGAGGACGGGAAGATTTTGATGGGGGTATACACTGCACCGAGCTTTGGCTGCGCCTGGTGCAGCAAGCAGCTCACTTTTTTCGATTACAAACAGATTATGATAAACTTAATTTTTTAATCGAAAAAAGGAACAAAATGTGCCTTCTTAAGAATTTCACTCTTCACTTCACTTTGACACTACCTAGCACTGCTTGTTTCACTTATTTTCACAGCTCACTCATATAAAACTTCACTTTTGCCATTTTACTTTTATTGAGAAATTGTTTGCTGAATCGCAACAGGAATTTATTACAACTATCCACGAAATTTAAAAAAATAAATTTAATTTTTAATATTTACATCAAGTAAACCCAACCAAGTCGGACTACCATCTAAACACTATCCACGCCGTTTGCTGCTTAACCTTGTTTATAAACATCGCACGAAAAAAACCGGTGAGAATAAACAATTTCATCCTTCCCATTGATTATAATGAATGTTATTTAATTTATAATATAACTTTTAATTATTTTATTAACTTCCCCTTTGGAAGTTATTGTAATGGGTCCAATTTTTCGAATTGAAAAATTCGACATATCTCCACGTATGAGACGCTTAACCAATAAAGTGAAAATAGCTCTAATTGCCCCACTCCTTGGTCGGGCCGCCAAATTGAATTTTTGAATTATTGGACATAACTCGAAAGGGAAGCAACCTATCACTTTAAAAGCCCACTCTTTGGTCGGGTCGCCATTTTGAATTTCCAGATTATTGGACAGGATTCGAGAAGGAAGCACTCCAAAATTTTATACAGAAAAGTTTTATGAGATAAATTATATTTATATCCTATAGGGTATCAAGTAATCATCCTAAGACTGATTACATATTTTATGTTTTCATTTTACGTTTGCTCAAAACATATTGTATTAGCATTTCCTAAACTGGAAATATACAAAGACTGTATAGAAAATAATCCTCATTTCAAAATCAACAATTACCGTGAATTTCTCTAAAAGGCAGTTTCACATTACTTGGTGTACGCAGCCTTTTTGAAAATTTGTAATATACAGAGAACATAAAAAGCAAATGTATTGATGGAATATCTTCAAAAGTTAAGGCTTTGAGAAAGAATGTTTTGGATCAAAGTTGGGGAGCACAAAAGTGGGCACTTTATAACGGCCTTGAGATTGACCTAGGGTCAAATTGAAAGTTCACTTTTTGGTCAAATTTAAGTATTTTTAATCACACCGAGTTGAGGCGTACGTATACAGATTTCCTTCTCTGTTGGCATAGGTTTGCATCTGTAGAGGCTGCCTCCTGAACATCACCGTGATGGGAATGTGTGCAAGTAATGGCGCCTTCGTGGTTGCTTCTGTGTACCTACCGTATGAAAAACCACTACGACAAGGGAGCAGAAGGATTTAGTGCGATAAGGTGAGGGTGATGTGATCGGAAAAAACCCGTAGGTTGTAAACAAGGCAACTTTAGTCGATACTAGACGGAAGGAGGAGATTTATATGACCCCCATGCAAAAGCAAAATGGTGGAAAACCTCGCAAACTGAAGGATGATAGATTGCGCAACGATGGTAAATGACGAATTCCGAGAAGCAAGCAGGGGGAATGAGGAACTCGAACTGTAACGAGGAGAGAATTTAACCACGCCATGAGGAATAATAAACCGCGAAAAATAAAGAGAACCAAAGAACTCTTCAACGGAAAAAAGGGTGTTGCGGAGAGACTGCTGCTTGGAAATGGAGATTATCTAAAGATGCGGTGAATTTTCTGTCGAAACCAGGGAACAGAGAACACACCGAGGCGAAAACCTTTAAGCCGGTCTCTCTGGCATCAAATCTGTTGAAAATAATGGATAGAGGATGTTGATGGACGTGGGAGGAGGCATTGCATTGGCCACGTTGGTGGACATAGAAGATTCAGGTTAGCTGGACGGTGGTGAGATAGGTAGATAACAGCGAAAGCGAGAAACAAAATATAATGAAGAAAATATGAGAAAGGCAAATGTAGAGACCAGTGCATTGGATATATACAACACTTTTCGGGCAGGATAACTGAAAGGCTTTGCAAGGCTCTTATCAGAAATGGATCACTCCCACAGAAAGAAGTTTGTGGTTTGGAGAGCCTGTTGAAAAAAGGTGAAAATCAAAATCAAATAATAAGGTAATATTTTATTGAGTTACAGGACAAAATGGGATCGAAGGGAACACAAAAGGCTGACACATTAGAAAAGGAGGGAGCTGTAATTGTGTCACAGGGCCCAGAACCATAGGGTAAGGAGGAGGGGACTGTTGAAAGACCTGTTCGTGAAATGAGTCATAAAACAACTACAAGAACAACCTGCTAGCTAGGAGAAATATTAAGCTACCATGTGGATCCACTAGAAGAAAAGTTGTAAGCATAGAGGGAGATAGTAAGCTTTTCTGACTGTTGGATAGCTTGCATATCCATCTATCTATCACTACAAATGATGGAGATTCTAGAAAACAATACAGAGAATCTGTGGCTGCAGGATATTGAAAAGCGGAGCACGTCATATGCGACTGTGTGGGAACCTGGGAACTGCTTAAAAACTCTTCGAAACAAACCAGCTAAGATGACTCTTGGCAGAGGGACGTAAATGAAAAAGTCTACTGCATAGTACTACAAGAAATCTACACAGTTCGCTTCATTTGTGCCTATTGTTTTCTTTTTCATCCTTTTCAAAAAATAGTTTAATCACTTTAATTCAAAGTGCCTTATTCCCTTAGCATTCTTGGCTTGCGGTTTGCACATGTGTTCTGGTTTTATGTATGTGTATTGATTGTGATTATTTAATATTGAAATTATTATCACTATTCTATTATAAACAAAATTAATTTAATGTAATTATTTTACAATGAACTTCAATATAACTTGTCGAAATTAGTGTTTAAGTAATAACAAAATATATAATTTCAACACATACAACATTTGCGAACAATTTAAACTGCATGCTTACCTGCATTACATTAAATAAACCACTTAATTTACCATACATGAAATGGTTATTATTTCAGCAGCAATTCTCAGATATTAAAGTCTATGCACGGTCCTAACAGCCTCGTCAGAAATGGTAATTGAGCATCAAACTATCAACCCATTTTCCAGGCTTTTGTGAATAATTTTCTCAATGGCCCTGATGCACCTGAGATTGGTTTCAATTGCTGGCAAAGATTAACTAAATTTATTGCATGGTATCCACGAACAGGGAATATCCGCACCAGACAGTTTAATCACTCAATTCAAACTCAATAGTTTGGAATAAATTTTGGTATTACCAAATGACAGGATGATGGCAAAAGCGGTGTTGCAAGCCGAGGGTTATTTCATGTAACGTGTGAGAGTGCAAATGCGTTCATTTCCGGGAACTTAATTCAATAAGGATCTAACTAGATTGGATATATTTGAGATAACTACATAATATCATGTCAAACAGGTGAGAGGTTATTAGATATCAGTAATAATTGAAGGCAGTAATAAAACTAGGTGTTGCTGATACGTGAGTTTAAATTTAGCATCTCTAAAACTGATGTGGAATTATTGAAAATAAGGCAGGTATATAAGTATCAGATGGTCCATACTAGAACGCAAATTGTTCTCTTTTCCACTTCATAACAATATCCGGTGCAACAAGGGTTAAATGGCTTCACATAATACATACCTACACTTTTATTTGCTTTTTTACTTTTTAGTCAAAGCTCATTGTACACCCTTTGATGGTATAGCACAACTTTAACGGAGAGAAAATAAGGAATTATGTAGTCGAATGAACATGTTAATGAACATCCTGCTTAAATAGTGCTAGCCTATAATCTAGGGGAGATGGAGGATCGTACCATCGACCAGGTATCGACCAGTCGATAGTGGTATGGACTCTGTTTCTCAGATTTGCCGTGCAATGATCAATAACTCCTAAGTGCAAAATACGTATCATAAATTCAAATGTGACGTGGAAAAAATACATTTAACCAGTTAACTACGTTCGACTAGTATACACGTCAATTCAAATCTTTATTTCGGTGCGTCGTGTAAAATAAAAAATTACCATTCGATATAAAAACTCAAAATTTCAGTAAAATGTAATACAAATGTCATTTAGTAGTATGTTTCCTTTATATTACCAGTAAACCTGCCATGAATTAAAAATATCGGTTAAATTCATTGGTACAGAGGTTATTCACCGTACAATGTAATATCACATAAATGTGTCCCGCCTTTTGACATCTTCTGAAAAAATTAAGGGTAATGACTCAGGAAATGATTTTTATACCAAAAGTGCTTCAGAAGAAGATTTTTCAGTTAAAGTTGTTACGTAAACCCTTTTTGCGTATGGGCTAGGCTCGCGAGAGGGAGTGGTCGCCTGCAATGCAACAAAATATATAAAAATTTGTGTCATGTAATTTTTCTCTAACGAAGGGTTAAATTACAAAATCTGCTTAAATTCAAAGGTTGTAAAGCATATATTCAAATCCGTTTTCCTTAATTAGTTCAGTACAACTTTATAAATATATTAAAATAAACGTAAGCGTCCACCTCAAGGGAGTGGAATATAGATGATTTCAAAATAATAGGGGACTAAAATAATAAGAAAATCCTGTCGCCAGCCAACCACAAATTTAGCGCGTAGCAAATCCCACTTGAAAGCAATATACACTATAATATGAATCCTTCGGTACTTATTTCGATTTGGTCCTTTTTAATTGATCGATCTCCTTATAAATTCAGCCACCTGCTTCCTCTCTTCCATCACTCATGCTACCAAACAACCCTTAAACCACCCTTACAATCTCATTCAGGTCAATTTCCTCTTTATCCTTTGTAACGAGTCGTGCAGCTCGCGCGAAAATTTTTTCCTTTTTCCTTACCTATAGCTGGTGTGGACCCGAGTGGATTGTTATGAAAAAAAAAAAACGAGTAAAGTCGGGGCCTGTCGAGGATCGAACCCAGGTCGCTGAGGACGCGGGCCGGCACTCTAACAAGACACTATCACACGATCGTGGGCGATGCTTGATTAGTCCGTACTAGTTTCCACCTCAGAATTAGCTGCAGCTGAACGTGAAGCGAGGTTGTAAACAAGTTAACAGCCATGATCACTTATTAACAGACTATGCGATGCTCTAATTGCTGACTGTTAGCCTGGCGGCTCTTGCTGTAATGGGTTGCCTAGTGTTAGGCGTTTTAATTCCTGTCGTGTAGAAATTTAATTTGAATTGGTTATATGGAGAATGTAGCAAATAGGTTGTGAGCAGCCGAGTAGTTCTCAGCGGGGGTGGGATCAATGTGATGCAACTTCGCCTAGTAACAACGTGCAATTCGTATTGGTTGATTTGCCCTAGAATAGAAAACGTTATATTTAAGTGGTCAGCAGAAAGTCAGTTAAACAAGACCGGCAGTTTCTCGAGATAACCCCGGCAGATCACACGCGTAGTGCTATATAAAATTTAGCCGTAAGACCAAATATTCGAATTAATAAAAAAAAAACCCAACTTATGGTATTGCGTTAAGCCGGATTATTGAATTAAAAATAAGAAAAAAAACCCGCATATTGAAATCAAAAGGAAAAAAGAAAGGAAAAGGAATAATCGAAGTGGATCAAGTCGGAAGGTAGATTTAGACTTTTTTTTTGGCCAGAAAATTGTTTGGGGAGTTCAGTCGGGATAAGGAAAGAGGAAATCAGAGTGCATCTCGTGAATCGATTAAATTAGTGAGGTGCAATTGTGAAGGGGAACTTAATTACCGCAGAAGAAGTGGTAAGGTGCAATTAGAAACGGAGCCTGGCATCCAAGGTAAGAATTCCGATTTGTGCTCCACCGGGGTTTTGAATAGGGAGTTCCTTACAGTGTTTCAGGGTACCGAACTTAACTTGAATTAAGCAGTATCCCTGACTCCAGTGTGAAAGCAGGGGAGGAGGATTTGTGAACCGGAGGAGACAGGCAAGACCTTGTGGATATCTTGATTTCACACGCGGCTGGGGAAGTAATGCAAATTATAAGACGAGCCAGCGGAAGAGTGATTGCGCGGGATCTCCAATCCTTGGATGGGTTACTGCCCACAATTCATTAGTGTCCAACCAGAGAAGGATTTTAGATTAAGTTGTAGTTCATTTTTTTCCTTTCCTTTATTATATTAGCGTCTAGGTCAACTCAGCGGTGACAACAAATGCATTTCTTCCACCGGTAAGTACCTTATTGAATTTACCTTGCCATAAAAGATATGTACAAATATTATTCTTAAATTGCATATGAGTTTTGTGACGAAAAAATGAGTTGGTTGTGCTGTTCGAATTAAGCGAATATGTGTTACGGTTATATATATAAAGAGCGTGATTAATCATTGCTAGAATAGGTGCCTATGGCATAATTTGATAGTCTGTTTAATTATAGAGGTTGAACTTTCGAACTGCTGATTTATTTTCCTGAATTTAAAGACGTTCCTGTTCGTAGATCCTCCTTCCTCCTTTCAATCTAGAATGTCATCGCAAGCCTGTAGGAAGAGGGGTCCGATGGCGCTGTGAGAGCTCCCCTGGCGGCCTTCCCCTTTTCGCTCTTGTTACGGACGAGCCAACTCCGAGTGTCGGCGGCACCAATGGCATCGGTTGGCTTAAACTGGTCCCTGTGGACCAAGTTTAAGACCAATGTTGAGTAGCGGCGGCCTTGAAGAGTGCAAACCCCGTCTATCCGAGAGACAGCGTTTCCCCGCCCTGAGGAGAACCCGATGATTCCTTCCAGTCCGTTGTCACAGAGGCAAGCCTAACCCCGACCCACGACCTCCCGTCGTATCTAGCCGGATAATTGAGAAGGCCGAGGGAGTTAGGCAAGGTCGGTGGCTCGTCTTCACTCTAATTGGTCCCTGATTTCGTACGTCCTGGATCCATGGCCGGGAACAGTACCGTTCTGCACAATACCAGGGATGCCCTGAGGGACCTGGCGCCCAGCGAGTCACCGAACCCCAGGTAGAAACAACAATAAGCCTTACAGTTTGTGTGGTGGGCCGCAGGTGCCTTCTGGCCAACCAAAAGACCCATTACACCTTTCCTCTTTCCTTGTTGCCTCATTGTTTCCTTTTGTCCTTTCTCCTTTTTGTGTTGATTTTCAGCTTTTTACTTGAACACTTTAACCCAAAAAAGAATTTTTTTTTTAAATATTTTGTCTATCAGTCCGACCGGAAGGGAAGACAAAGAGAGCGATTGGTATAAAGGTCCGAGTTTTTATATGGTTTGGATATTCTCCGTGACTATAGATTTTCGAAACTTTCGTATAATTTTCATTCTCCCCTTCATATAGCCAAAATGATGTTTGTGCCTCAGCTGGCGTGTCGTGTACAGCCTTCTCTGGCGTGCCGCACACCTTATCTCTTGGGTCTGCCGGTGGTTGGGGAATGGATGGGGTGACGTCGTATTCCGACCATTTCTCCTTATGTGAGAAAATCAGTGGCGGTGGTATAAATGCGTTGGTCCCGCTGTCGCAGTGGTGCCGGCCGATTTTATTTAAATTGTAACTTCGTTATATAATAAAAATAATAATCCCGAAGATTTTGTAAGTTCTTCTTGCGTTTGGCACGAATTTTACTCCAGTAATGCTTCCAATTCCGCGTCTTCGTACACTTTTGGCCTTCCGCTACGTACTTGCCTTCAATGTCAAATTCACCGTTCTTAAACTTTTGAACCCACTCACGATAATTTTTCTCACTTAGGACAGCCTTGTCATATGCTTCCACAACCAATCGATGTGCCTCAACTGCAGATTACTTCAAATTGAAGAAATAAATCAAAAGTTCCCGCAAATGTCGCTTATTCGGCACAAAACTCGATATTTTCGCACACACAAGAATATATTATACTGATAAAAATTCACTAATATTTCTAGGTTATTTTGTTGACAGATGTCAAACCTTACGATAATGACGTTTAACATCTGACGATGTATAATCATAACTTACTGGTGGCGCCATCTTTTGTCAAACGGCGGAAACTTAGTTGTACATCTAATATAATTATAAATAAATAACAATAAATAATTATAAATAAAATAGGTAACTCTGTATAGAGTTTGCCCACTTGCGAAGTTGACTACACAAAGAATTTTCGAATTATTGCGTGTGGAATGTGGATAGATAGTGAGCACAGATATCAAGAGAACTTTAACTCTCTACTAATTGATATGCAGTTTATTTGTCGATTATAACAAATTATTTAGATTTAGGATATCCTATATATACAGAATATACAAATAAAAAGGAGAAGTACGGTGGAATACCTGGAAATCTTTGGTAGTAATTAAGGTCACATTCCTAGTCTCAAATGAAAATGCGTAATTAGTGAGAATTGATCCAAGAGCTTAAAGGGGCGTTTTACTACCACATGGATTTAAGTGAATAGAATAGCGTTTTCACCTAATCCTACATTCCAGAGGCATTTCTTCACAAAGCTCGTCATTGAGATTATAATTCTCCCTGCGAAACTTTTGAGACAAGCCTTCAATCTGACTTACTCTATGAATATTTTCCCACGTTTGGTGCATATTGCAAACCGCTGTTGTTGCGTTACTGGTATAAATTCAATAAAATAATCAATTATGGTAAATATGGGTTTTTCTAGGTTCTATTTTGAATTTCTATAACTTTTTTGCTTTAAGTGCTATTACTGAGGAAATTTCACAATAAACTGTTAACTTGTCCCATTTCCCTTATCTCAGAAGTTTTATTGTTATATAATTCTAAGGAAAAAATAAAAAACACATTACTTATGGCATTACCTGATATAATATAATCTTTGTTCACAACAAAAATGTTTCAATTAAAATTTAATTAAATTGTAATAATGTTGGGTCATACAGTTTAAATGAATAAATCTCTATATTTTCTACGCCATTAGCCGAGCGAGCTGAGATGCACGCCTCTGTGGGCGTAGGTTCGGCTCCTGCAAAGGGCATGGTGATTGCTGAAAGTCAAAGACACATGTAAAATGTGTTTCTGTGTTTTATTGAAATTGTTTCTTTGCAATTTACTAATCTTTTTCTCTTTGCAGTTAAATTATAGACGTGGACTGCCTGATGAAAATTGCAGGTACAGGTGAGTATAATCAGACGATTATGTTGAGAATTTGTAAATCTTTATTTCATTCCAGGTATTCTGAACAGTGATTTACCTGGGTATTAGTGGTTGAGGCAGTTCTGCTGCCAAGAATTGTACTTGCGAAGAAACATGAATGTTTCACAGTAAAAACATCATACCAGAAATTGTAGCTTACTTTTATTTTATTTTAACTTGTGATTTGATTAACTCACTTCAAGTCCTGCAAGAAGCTTTAGATCTCCATCGTGTGAATCAACAGCCCACATATTTCAATAGCAGAATAACTTTTCTGCTTGATATATTCCTAACAAGTGACGTCTCGAAGATTTTATTCATTCAACAAATAGCTCTTCCTGGCATATCTGATCACGATCTAATAATGCTGACTTACGGTTTTCATTTCCCTGGTATCCGCGAAAGTAATACCTATTCATATTTTAATTACAATGCCGTGGATCGTGATGAGTTGGTGAGGGATCCTGAGTCGTCTATGGGAAATACGGTTTTTTCCTTGTCTGATGTTAATGACCAAGTTGATTTTCTTAACTCCACCTTGGGATACTTGCACGAGAAACATATACAGAATCGGCAGTGTCCGTGGTTCTCATCTTACATTCGTAACTTGATACTTAGCATCTCGAAACCTTGCTTATTCTAAATGGAAGCGCTACAGGCTGCCTGGCTATGTGGAGTACCGCTCTTTAAGGAATGGAACTGTGCCGGCTATTCATTACGCCAAAAAGCAGTATTTTTCTACTCTGCTGAACGCTTGGCTTCCTACGAAGGTCCTATGGAATAACATTAGGAAAAGTGGGGTCGTTGCTACCAGGGTAACTACATGTATGGCTGAGACAGATGTTCTCAATAGGGAGTTCTCTTATCCGCATTTGATTAATAACAATCTAAATTCAGATAACGATGAATGTCATGTTGGTCCCTCTGATGCAACACAATTCAATTTTGTCAGTGTTTCAACTAGTGAAGCTGCTACAGGCATTGGTAGTATCGAATCCAATGCTGTAGAGGTGCAATTCTTCAAAGTCTTACCCACATATGTAATACTTGTCTCATGAGCTCCTCTTTCCCGGGAGCTTGGAAGCTATCTAAAATTATTCCGGTACTAAGGAATCCAAGATCACAGAGGACAGAATATCTCACAATAAGTATACTACCCTTTCTTTCAAAAATTTTAGAAAAGTTGATATATCTACAAATTTCTCATCACCTTTCGGTGGAGCTTTCGGTTCAGTCACAGCTGTGTTACAGCGTTACTTAAACTAAGTAATGATATTTCTAGGGCTGCGGATAGAGATGAGTTAACCATTTCAGTATTTCTGGATTTTTCGAAGGCCTTTAATACCGTTCATCACTCGCTTCTTTGTAAAAAATTTAGATGCTACTTTAGATTTTTTCCTCAGGCGGCGCGTCTATTAATTATCTTAACGGTAGGTTTCAATCAGTCTATCTTTTTGGAATCTTCTCGCCATTTTTGCCTCTTCTTGTTGGTGTACCTCAAGGATCAATCCTTGATTCTTTACTATTCTCAATGTTTATTAATGACATATTTTTACAAATCAGTTCGTGTCAACTGCACCTTTATGCGGATGATGTACAGTTGTACGCCTCTAGTCCGGTTGATCTTCTTGAGGACACCATCA
>QYTT01090386.1:0-11224 GCA_006980735.1 Dasypogon diadema
TGCAATCCTTAAGGCCGAAAAGTCAACCGTACTGCACGAAAGACTGGAGCATCTAAATGAGTACTTCACTAAGTCTATTTACCAAAATGTTTGTCGTTCGCTGTTTGAAAAGGACAAGCTTGTTATATCGTTCGTAATGTGCCTGGGAATTTTAATTTCAAACGTAAAATTAAGGATGAAGTATTTTATTAAGGTTTACTTAAAAATGTTTCCCTAGAGAAAAATCGACAAGTCTCATTTAATATTCCTTTTGACTGGTGGAGTTGGCTTGGAGAATCCCCACCCAAATCCTGCCCCGAATTGGCTCAGTGATAAGGCCTGGTCGGAAATTGTTAGGGCAAGTGCGCTAGAGGGGTGAGTAATTAAAATCTAAAATCTCATTTATAGATATAATTTTGCAAGTGAATACTTGTTATGTAATTAATGAGAGAACAGGTTCACACACATATGATACTATATTTTAATTATTGCTTACAGTCTCGACAACCTTCACTTCAAATTTTCACAGAATATCAATGCGTGGAAAAAGTTCTACGATTCACCGAACCCAGATGAGATCCCTTTTCCAAGTCCATACCAGGAGGCTACACAATTGATAGGACTTATTTTACTCAAGTGCATTCGACCGGATAAGATTGTTCCAGCAGTTAGGGTATGGCGACAAAATTGTTGATGACTGCTTATTTTCATTTCTTTCAAATTTGCAGGCTTTTATAACCAAAAATATGGATAAATCTTTTGTGGAACCTCCGCCCTTCGATCTTCATGCCTCGTTTGCTGACAGTTCTCCAACGACCCCACTGGTTTTCCTGCTATCACCTGGCTCTGATCCCATGGCAAACTTGCTAGCATATGCAAAGCAAAGGAATATGTATGACAAGTAAGTGCAAAGTTTTGCATTAAGTTTTGTGATAAGATTGTGAAATGTGCTACAGGCGGCCTTCGTTGAACGCTTGAATGATTATCTGAACACCGAAAATACATTATGATACAGTGACGCAAATATTTCCGTCATCGCAAAGATTACTAATATTAGTTTGTTTTATTCATTTTCCTATATTCATTATTAAGCTGCTGAAAACCTGGTATCAGAATTTGAATCCTTGAAATCCTTAATAAAGTTAGATGCTACGAAAACAACGAAACCTGACAAAACTTGTTAATATCTATTTTTGCCAAAGGATAGAAAAAATCGATTATTAAAAATTGCAAATAGATCGCAGATCTTAACAGGAAAATAAATGCTCTTTCTTCGTATCCTCACAATCAAAGACACTGTACACTCCCAAATTATATGCTTGGAAATTTCATCTTTCTCCTTGCACAGCTTGACTTGCCTATCTTCTTCAAATAATGATGTCCCCCTCATCATATCCAGTAATTATTCTGCTTAAAGCTGCAATGTGCGTATTTTTAGAGAGGAAAGAGTAAAAAAGTTCCTTGCCAGTCTAAAAAAAAATCCGACTTTTGGCTTCAGATTATCTTAGTCCTTCTTTAAAGTTGTTTTTAATATGCCAAATCTACGGTGGAAATAGGCAAGGCTTTAAAGAGAGTCGAAAACTTCAAATCTGAATCTTCTAACCCTGCAAATATCTCCTACCCAATATCTTCCACTAGACGGAAGCTTTTTCGTGTTTTCATCGTACTATTTTCCTTATCAAAAATTACGCGTTGATATATTCGCAAGGTAATTTTGGGGCTTAAGCTCCACCTTTTCTAGAACACACTTTCACATGAGCCGCAGAGTCAAAGAGGTAAACAACACCTTTGCGCTCCGCAAGACAAAAAGGCAATGCTTCGTTATGATGGCCGCGCGCTTCCTCCAAAATAAGGAAACAACCGTGTTTTTGGACAAATTTTTTACCATAGTTGTCTAGAAGTTTTCGAAGTTTTAGTTAACATAATCGATTTATCTTTATCTACTATAATAGCCTATCGATAGGGGTCTCACTTTATTGATTCTAGAGGTTGCCTATGGGTCTGTGCGATAAAGAAATACCCATAATTCTATTCTTCCTCGGAAGCTCATCGGCTGTCATTTCTCGGTATACCACTACTGAATTGAAACAAATGATGTCCCATTTAACAAACCTTTATTTTTATTTTTTATTTGATTTTATTATTATTATTAATTAGCTTATGGTTTTTGGGGGCTAGATGTCAGACCGTACGCTAAGTGAATTCGTTCACATTGTAATACAACTGGGACCACCAAAATGGGATCTTGAAGCATTTCCACCAAGACTAAATGGGTTTTCCGATACCGCGGAATCATAGGCAAGGTGATCACGTTTAAGTCAAGTAGTTTAACAATCGCCTGACTGTCAACATAGATCTTGATCTCTATATAGCGTAATATATTGAGTTCCTCAGTATAACCGAATGTATATGGTCTAAGAGACTAAAATAAAGTGGGCAACTAGTAGCCACAGCTTGGGCTTCTCGACTATTCCCATGCAGGCAGGGATAATGCAGGCAATTTTCGTAAATCACCATTAGTCCAGTTTTGATAATTTCCCTGATTTTCTGTAACATTTTAGGCTTAATCCCATCAGTATGCGGTGACTTAATTGACGAATAATTGAATGGTCTAATTTATACTTTACTTCGTAATTATACTCTGTATAATACCCAGATCTGACATGTCGATGTCAGCGATGTCACCAAAACAGACGGTCTCAGAACTACCAGGAAAATAGGAATCAAACAGCAGTTCCAGTGTATTCGTGGCCTAAGGAAGGGTGAGAAAGGAAATATACAGTGGTTATTTTTCGACATATTCTCCCTTTATTTCAAGACATTTTTCACATCTTTTAATAAGTGCATTAAATGCTACCTAACTGCCTCATGGATTTCTTCGTTCGAATCAAACTTCCTTCCCTGCAAATCTGATTTTAGTTTGGCAAATAAAAAATAATCACTTGGGGCCAAGTCTGGGACTGCAGGTGGGTGATCCAATTCCTTAACAGCAGCCTTTGAAATACAACAGTGTGTGCGAGCAGTATTTTTCGGGACGGTTTTCCTCTCCTTTTCTCGATACGTAACTTTCCTAGGAGTTCAGCATAATATGTGGCATTTATAACGGTATTACGTTCCTTTAAGTCCAGCAGTAGATTACCTTCAGTATCCCAGAAAATTGTTGTCATGACCTTTCTGGTGCTTTGTGTGACCTTCGCTGTTTCCGGAACTGGTTCTGCGAGGCGATGCCACCCCATAGTAAAGGACCACAGTTTCATTATAAAGTTTCATTCCCTGTCACAATCCTATGGAGAACACTGTCTACATCGCTTTTACACAACTCCAAAAATTTATGACAGCACTCAACTCGCCGTACTTTCTGCATTAAAGAAAAACTTCGCTGTATCCATCTTGCGTTGATTTTTGTCATACCCAGATGCTCACGAAGAATCAGGAGGACACTTGTTTTCAATGTACCGGTTTGCTTTGCGATTTTCTTGATCTTTAACTGCTGATCCGTCTCGACCAAATCCACGTTATCTTGCGTAACCACCTTTGTTGGCTCTCCGCAGCGTGGATCATCTTCAATTGACTCCCGTTCCCAGCGGAAAAGCTTTGACCAATTTTTAACCATCCAAAATGATAGTGAAAATTCTCCATATAGACGATCCATCCGCTCTTAGTCTCCATCGGCGTTAATCCATCTTTTGTTAAAAATTTTATCACAGCAATTTTTTTAATTATCATTTTTCTAGGCAAGTTCACTTCACTTGTCGAATAACTATTTCAAATTGTTTGAAAATATTGTCTCAATAGGGGCTTTTATACCCTCAAAAAGGATGAAGGTATTAAGGAGGAAAAGGATTCCAGGAAATTTTAATCAGAACACTTCGAGACCGCGAATACTTGGACCGTACCACGTATATGCGAAAGCCATCACCTTAACTCATTGCTCAAGGTGCTATGTTCGACATGGTCTATTGCTGTTCATACTCCAACATTAATAGTGCAATTATTTACAATATAATAAACATAAAATAAATATAAATAAATAAATATAAAATATATATAATACTTCCATAATTTTGCATTAAGTAAAGATCCGTACAGTTTGTTTACAGTACTATTAACATAAGTGTTCCATGCATAAAGTAGGAAAGCGATCAGTTGACTAGTCGAATTTTACTACATTAAAATTTTTTTCTTTATATTTCAGATGTAAGACAATATCTTTGGGACAAGGGCAGGGCCCAAGAGCGGAAAAAATGATTTATGATGGAGTAAAATACGGTCACTGGGTCGTATTGCAGAACTGTCACGTCGCAGAAAGTTGGATGGATGATCTGGAAAGAATTTTTATGGATCCAACAATTGCAGAACATGCACACGTTGACTATAGATTGTGGTGTACTTCATATCCAAGTCAGGTTTTCCCTGTGTCTGTTTTGCAAAACAGTGTCAAAATGACGAACGAACCACCAAAGGGACTCAAAATGAATATGCTCCGATCGTTCAATTCTGATCCTTTGGTCAGGGACAAATTTTATAGCTATGCATTTATCGGGAATAATTCAAAATATTGGCTACGAGGTGTATTTGCATTGGTTTTTTTCCACGCTGTTATACAAGAGCGTAGGGAATTCGGCCCACTAGGCTGGAACATCCCGTATGAGTTCAATGAATCTGATCTAAAGTAAGTTTTTATTTTGTTGTAAGTTCAGCCAAATTTATATGCAATCATCACAGGATATCACTGCTGCAATTAAAAATGTTCATAACTCAGTGCAATAGAATTCCCTTTCGAGGTCATGTATACCTCACTGGTGAATGTAATTACGGTGGTAGGGTAACAGACGACAAGGACCGACGATTAATTCTATCACTGCTGAACATGATTTACAACCAGGACTCCATAGATATCGACAAGTAAGTCCCTTTCCCTGTAAATTTGTGTCCCTTTTCGAAAAAAAATTCGAAGTAAAAATCGATATATGAAATTGCACGCAGTAATTCGTGAGATAGAGGCCACTAAAATTTATTGCATGAATATTTATTTTGCTCGTAATATAGTATGGTCTCAGTATCAGACAGCAGGTGAAATTTGCATAGAAATGTCACACGGATTCCATTCCCACAAATATTGGAATTTCATGGTGAACTGATTGCAACCGCTGATGAATATTGTAACTCAACCGTATGCACAAATTAGCTAATGCAATTATGGAACTTTGCTACTCACGAATTCGTTTGGAATTACAAATACCAAATGGTTACCGGTAGCAAGTATTCCATAGATGCTGCTAGCAAATGACTCTGTTGTTGCCCTGCATAAATAGTTTACTTTCGTTTCTATTGCCATAAAACTACGTTTCACATATTCCAGAAGATACATTTGCACAGATATTTTAGCATCACATTTTAGTTATGAGAACTCAGTGAATTAATTCAGTTTGCGGAGGCATCTACCAGTGATATATTAATGTTTCGTAATTGATAGAGATGGAATATCTTTAACATTCGGCAAATTGGTGGGAGAGTTGACACTAGTTTTTAGGATTCAGTTAGTACTTAAATTGCGAAACACTCCTACATTAAAAATAGTAAGTATACCCAATTCTAAATGCTTTGTAACTTGAATTGCTATAACAGTGAAGTCTTATAACTTCCTTTTAATTTCATTAACTGACTTTTCCGAAAGCACTTGATGGAACTTATTTCTCAACATTTTTTGAAAATTTTAAAAAAACCTTGTTTTTTGTTCCACTATTTTAATTTAATAAACTTATACAAACCAACGCGTTTCGCCTGCTTTGTAACTCACTCAAGTCTAGAGGATTAGCTAGTTTCATAAAATTATATTTCTGGATATGAATTTGGGAACATAACTACAAAGTACGCAACGAGAACTAGTCGTGAAAAAAGACTAGTTTTTTTATTTATTTTCAGGAAATGATCCCTACTAAAATAACTAAAAATTAACTTAACAAAAAAATTACTAAACCATGGTACTTATCCCAGGCCTGGGTGTATTTAGCTCCTGCCCATGTGGAATCTGTAGTCCCACATTGGAGTCGGATGACCCTTTTCTCCAAATTAATGAATTTTCGAACTTCTTTTTGCCTCTTTTTTTAACTTCACTGGATGTATTTTCATAGAATGATTTACAAAACAAAAACGAAGAGTTTTTAATTTAACCTGGTTTAGATACACTTTTCTCTTCTCGCCCAACGTGATCAAAAAGACCGGGCCCTCCTCACTTGCTTTCCGCCCAACGAGCTTTTTTGAAAAATCGCCAAAATTCACCGGGAGCCAAAACACTTAAGTGATTTAGTAGAAATACAAATTTTGAAGGAAAGATGTCGTTTTTCATTTAGTATTTTATAATTTTATTCATGTTTTCTTCTATTATTTTGTTGTGCTTATTTCATAATTAATTTTGTAAAATTTTTCAATTTCGATTTCAAATTATAATTTAATTTTAATAGTTCCACATCTTAATTAATTTTTGGAACAATTTAGGAAAACTTAGAATCACGTATGAAATTTTAACCCCTATATAATGCAAAAAAGAATTTAATATTTCCAACCTTCTATCGACTATCTATTAAATATTATTTAAATTTAAGTATTAATTGAATTCCATAGTATTCCATATTAAGTATTAGATTTCCTTTCACTACATTATTGTTATTTTATTTCCAAAGCTCTTTTAAGATCATTTGTCATATTCCTAAGTATGAATAATGTTTCTTTTTTGTAAGGTGTAGTGTTTGTCTTATTATCTCTATTATTTTATTTATATTTATTTGCTCTCGTTTATTCTCGCCCTAGTACAAAAGAGAAATTGGTGCTAGAGGCCATAAGAGTAAATGTAACAGGATAATTTTGAAACAAGTATTACTTTGTATTTTTATATTTTTTTATATTCCCGTTTTTATATTTTTGTGGTCAGTTCAATAACTTGCCGCAACTCAAGTCCGTCCATTACAGCTTATGAGCTTAGTCCTGATGATGCCATAAGCAAGCGAAACGCGTTGGCTTGTATAAGTTTATTAAATTAAAATAGTGAAACAAAAAACAAGGTGTTTAAACTTCGTTTTAAATATTATAACTTAGGTAGAAGGAAATTTCAGGGAATGGGAAAATATGAATTATTTTAACCTGACAAATGTTGCAAATTAATCCAAAATTTCGGTTGTGAATTTTCGTATCATGAAATTTACTACACAACATCCCAGTGGTTTTCCAAGTAAAAGCTTTCTCCGAGGGATTCAATTGGGTGCAAAAATCATATGCATTACAACAAATGCATTTCATTTGCCAACACATTACATCTAGTTAGCTGGGTAATATCTCGTGTTCGAAAATTTCAACATTATTTCAGTAAAGTTTCCAACTTGACTTGACCCTTACCATCATAGCGAGTTTTCAAAGCTCACCGCAATTGATTGTTCTGAACTTCCACCTGTAGATAACGATTACTCTATGTGCCCCTTTTCATGAGGAAGTTTTTGTGTCCGATGTTCTTCCTATTCGCTTTTGTGAAAATAAATAGACTGGTTTTCTTCCTCATTTTTGTTTTCAGAATACTTTCTTGCCATTTCTGCTCTCAACTTTTTCCTATTCCAAAATTTTGCTTCCAGCTGCTAGCTGGAAGCAAAATTTGCATCGCGGGTAGAACCCCGTTTCTTAACGCATGTGTCCCTATCCTATCCTTCTCTTCATTTTTCGAGCGTTGGACGCAAAAACTTCCTCGTGAAAAGGGGCACAATGCGTAAGGAGTGGCAAATGTTGTGGCGATGATGTAGTGTTTAGTGCCTACCTTTTAGTAAGATAAAATTATAGTTTTAACTTCCCTGTTAAAATATTAAAATAGAAGACTGTAATCATACCCTAATACGGTTCGTCAAAATTACTCGTTCGATGATAACTACTCTGAAAATTCTACTCTTAAATTTGTTTTTTTTTTCTTTGCACTTCACTATTTAATTTAGTATCAGCGCTTGCGGGGAAGTAGTCTGCGCGATTTAATTGAACTTTAAAAAATATATTACTAAAATTAATTAACTTAGAATTACCTAAACTAGGCAAATAAGACTCAAATCCCGAAAAATAAGAACAGCACAAAGATAACTAATTATATCTCATTACAAAATAGGTAAATAAAATAGAATAATCGGTGGAATTTTAAATAAGCCCAAATCAAGGATTCAATGCATAATCACACTGTATAAAAGCGAAAATCGGATAGAAAATCGCAGTAGATGTGATCGCAAAAAAACTTTTTCAGACGCTAATGTATGGGTTGGTTGAGAAAAGTGGACACAAATCCAAAAATAAGCGAACCTAAGTTAGCGTATGAAGTGTAAAACATTATGAAGAATAATGGGTGCGTTTCAAGAAGAAGAGCCGTCAATAAAAAATAAGGATGTGATTTGCCAAAGCCTTCAAAAATAAAAGTGTTGAAGAAAACAAATTAAATTGTTTTGGATCAAATGGACGAAATTTTATATGAAGAAATGCAAACCTGGTACAACAAGAATAAAATTTATACTTGACAAATGAGAATTCACTGCGTCAGTTCTCGTTTGGGGTTGTTTTGTTGCTAGTAGAGTCGAGACTTTAAAGTTAATAAATGGTACTATGGAGAAATATCTCAGTTTGAATATTTTAAAGAGAAAATTTAGGACCAAGTGCTAAAAACTAGGGATTTCCCGGCGCTTTCAATTCTATCGGGATAACGACTCTAAATATACGACACAAAACTGCCATCTTCGGGCCATACACAGGGTGCCCCATTCAAAAAACATCCCAAATAAGAAAATGATGGTTTGGAGGAGAACATCTCATCCTGTCAAAATATGTAATCCCTATCCCGTGGGGGGTGGAACAGGGGGTCACTTAAACATTTTAAATAAGAACACTTACTTTTTATTGCAAAATATCTAGGTTTTATTTGAAGCATTTTTTGATTCGCGGTAGATGGCGCTGTAGTCGCAAAATTTAGATCTTTTTTCGCCTCTATCGAAAAAATACCACAAAAACAACAAACTAGGCCTTCCACCTTCTCCCCCAGGAGGTGTGGCAAGATAAAAGAATATTAAAAAGAACACAAGTACGCCTGTGGTTGTATGTGCATTTGTATGCTTTCGGCATTAGCATTACCCAATGTGCACCACAAGGAGGTTGGACTATCGGACTTACCACATTTTTTGGCCCTAAAAAGGGCCAGTCGGATTTTGGACATTATTTGGCCCTGAAAAGAGACGGTGTGTGTTTGCCTGTGGGCTACTCTAAATTACAAATGCTGTTCAAAATTATGTCCCTGATGGTCACGGCAGATTCTTATTCTTTTTGCAAAGTTCTCCACGCATTTGTTCAACACGTTCGGACTTAGTTCCCCGCAGGCATTTGTTATTCTCTCCTTCATGTTTTCGCGTGTTGGTGGATAAGTAATATTTGATAAGAAACCTCAAAGAAACTCTAAACTAAATTAAGAGAAGTCAGTTAATACGCATATTTTATTCATAACTTAAAAGTAAAATATATTTTTATTATTGTTTATACAATTACCCAGCTGTTGTTTTCGTTTTGTTTAAAATTTTTTAATTTTGTGTAAACATGCCGCGCGGTGAGAAGAAAATTTTCTTGGAAACAATTTAACTTACAAAGTTCTTTTCATCCCCTTTTCCCAGTTCCCAAAAAAATAAATCTATTATAGCAATGGCAAATGTGCACATGTAGTGGCAAATGTGAGTTGCGTTGAAAAATGCCTCAAAAATTTCGCTTAAGGCTTTTCCTTTAGATATGTACCTAGTCGTGAATAAGAAAATATCATTTCATGGTAATAAAAATAAAGAATGAATCAATGACATGTTAACTTTATGAACCTTTGTAATTTAACTTTTTAAATTTGCTTTATCGTTTTTGGTTTTGATGACCTTAAAACAAATTCTACACTCTCCTCCAAGCGAGTGCTTCTTAAAATATTCCCAAACTTTTGTCATGCTTTAGAACTTTCAAGAATAATTGAATAATATCATTCTATTTGCCTTTTTGGATTTAGTTGTTGCAAAATTTAAACCTTGCATCACAACACAATCCGCTTAAACGACAAGGGTCTGGGACAAATGTCATTTTTTTAAAATTCGGGTAGTTTTACGGTTTTACCTAGTTTTTTCATCGAAAATATTATAACTTTGTGAAAACTTGTTCAGGTTGAAATAATAAATAATATCATATAAGTATTATTTGTCCTTTGATCAACAGAAAAGACAGTAACACACAAACGAATTCTTTGCCATAATAAATAATCGAATCATAAAGATGACGATTAATCGATTAATCAATGGTTTTATAAAGTGAGTGTGTTTTTCATATTCATTTGCTAATGGTGTGCGCTTCTCCATGTACAATGATTTGTATATTTAACATAATCGAATGCATATTCTGGTAAATTGTATTATCTTGAGGTAAAAATCGATATATAATGTGTGTGTAATAGCCATATGAGCTTGTTAATAAAATTGCAGCGCTGACGAAGTGTACAAAGCATACACGAAACGTCGGTAAAAAGATATAACAGCTGTTTTAATAGTCTTATACCAGCATTGTTACATCAATACAAATTCCCTATATTTTTCAACCGGTCCATCTAGAAAAGGGTAAAAGTCAGCTAAAATCTTTAGAGAATTTGTAGGTAATAAGTAATTCGCCAATGCAAAAGAGTTAAAAAATAATAATAGGGAAAATTTTCGAGTAAAATTCAATTTATGCTGAAATTTATTGATCGTAAATAAAATATTTGAAAGGCAATATTCGTGGAGTGGAAATATGTACATGAATGAGGTTGACATTAAAAAAAACCCAATCAATTACCTGTAAAACAAGACTCATTACCCGTAAAACAAGATCCATTGTTACCCATGTTGATATGCTTCAGAAAAAATTAATTATAACGTGAAAATAATTGAGTGCAAGATTTTCCTTTCACCGAAATAAATAACAATGTTCTCGATTTAATTCCATTAAAATTGCTAAAGTTCTCCTGGTTCAAACAGCCCAGAATTTATTTAGACAAACCACACAAAAACAGAGCAACACTAAACCTTTTCAGTAAATTTATGGGCTTTACCACATGCCACCAGGAGTATTATTTTGCTGTCTAACCAACCTAAATTCATTCCCAAATATTTGGTGGCTGTCATGTAAACATATTTCTACAAATATTATTATATAAAACGATTCTGTTGTCATAAAATATTTA
>QYTT01090386.1:11244-23259 GCA_006980735.1 Dasypogon diadema
ATCGAATTTTCAATCCAGAAAAAATTGTCAAATGCATTTTGATTTTAATTTAATAAAAAGAAAAGAAACTTTTAATGTTTTGCATATAGTCGACAGTTCGACATGCTTATTAATGTATTTACAATTTTATAACTTTTAATGAATAAAAATTCAATTATTTTCTGTTCAAATAAAGTTCAATTTTTTTATGGTCGAATTTCGACCACCGGGCGGTCCTAGTAAGTATTATTTGTCCTTTGATCAACAGAAAAGACAGTAACACACATAATCGAATTCTTTGTCAGAAAACAATCGATTAATCGAAAATCCACTAAAATAAATAATCGAAAATAATCGAATCATAAAGATGACGATTAATCGATTAATCGTGCTTCAATGGTTTTATAAAGTGATTGTTTTTCATATTTACTTGCTAATGGTGTGCGCTTCTCCATGTACAATGATTTGTATTTAACATAATCGGATGCATATTCTGGTAAATTGTATTATCTTGAGGTAAAAATCGATATATAATGTGTGTGTAATAGCCATATGAGTTTGTTAATAAAATTGCAGCGCTGATGAAGTGTACGTCGCGTCGGTAAAAAGATATAACAGCTGTTTTAATAGTCCTATACCAGCATTGTTACATCAATAACAAATTCCCTATATTTTTCAACCGGTCTATCTAGAAAAGGGTAAAAGTCAGCTAAAATCTTTAGAGAATTTGTAGGTAACATAATAAGTAATTCGCCAATACAAAAGAGTTAAAAAATAATAATAGGGAAAATTTTCGAGTAAAATTCAATTTTTGCTGAAATTTATTGATCGTAAATAAAATATTTGAAAGGCAATATTCGTGGAGCGGAAATATGTACATGAATGAGGTTGACATTAAAAAAAAACCCCAATCAATTACCTGTGAAACAAGATCCGTTGTTACCCATGTTGATATGCTTCAGAAAAAATTATAACGTGAAAATAATTGAGTGAAAGATTTCCCTTTCTCCGAAATAAATAACAATGTTTTCGATTTAATTCCATTAAAATTGCAAAAGTTCTCCTGGTTCAAACAGCACAGAATTTATTTAGGCAAACCACACAAAAACAGAGCAACACTAAACCTTTTCACTAAATTTATGGGCTTTACCACATGCCACCAGGAGTATTATTTTGCTGTCTAACCAACCTAAATTCATTCCCAAATATTTGGTGGCTGTCATGTAAACATATTTCTACAAATATTATTATATAAAACGATTCTGTTGTCATAAAATATTTAGATTTGAATCACAGCCGTGATATTAAATCTTTTCAGTAATTTCAGGTTTGTAAGGTTTCGTTTTCACCTACTTTCGTAGAATTTTAATAAATTTTTAATAACCTTATTTGTAGCTGAGTTGTGGTTAGTATAATTAAAAGACGTTTTCCTTGACTGAAATGATAGCAAAGCTAAAGAAATGATTGACGATGAGGTGGATAGTAAGGTCGATTTATTACGTCAAGGAATTAGTCTTTACTAGGCTTGACGTAATGCAATGAAAAATGTCCCACTGTTATAGTCATCATCAGTCTTCTTGAACTTGTAGTTTTGTTAAGGTATTGTCAAAGCTCATGCGACAACGACGAGATGCACACAGCACAGCTTAGGCGGAGGGAAATTAGGGAAGAGGAGATTGGGAAATTTTAACCTGGCAAATGTTACAAGCGAACCACAATTTTTGCCATGAAATTTTTACTGTGTAACATTCCAGCGGCTTCGCAAGTACAATTCTCAATCAATTCTCTCAACCACTGGCACCCATATAAATCGCCGCGTCCTGTGCAGGATTTGAATCCACACAGGGCGTACTAGGGTAACTATATTGAATATATCTACATTAATTCATAAACAGTTCTGATAAGCAATTTATAAAAAATACATCGACAAGAAAGAGAAGATTTAGATCATCGGATTGCGAAACTCGTTTTGCCCATTCAGATAAGTTTTCAAAGTATCACACTTTAAAGAATTCTTGACGCCTTTAATAAAATTTTAAAACATGGATATCTTAATCGGAGTTCGCAAATACTACTACAAATTGTTTTTTTCGAAAAGGAAGATCAGATATGTGGAAGGTGGCCATTCATCGTGTTAACTAAGAGAGCGATAGGAAGAAGTTCTTTACAACTCCTGAAATTTCGCGACCGAAAACTGGTGGAAATGAAAATTCAGCTTAGTTGACTTAAAAAGGATGTGGGATAAATGGGAGCTTTTTAAAGACCTCAGGGAAAATTACATACTGGAGTAAGTTTAAGTAACTTCATATACTAAACAATATTTGAGATAAAATAAACGTGATCGGGTGAGTGTCGTAGATGAATAAGCTGGGCACGGACTTTTGTTAAAGATTTTTTCACACTCAAGGCAGAAATTTTGATGCAACTCTTTTCATCAGCACTTCCTCACTCAAAATCCATTGACTCCCAGTTGACCAGGAGTATATTCAAGATTCCTATTATAACTAAGGAAGCAACTCTTACAGCTGTGTTTTTCGGCGATTTGTATGATAATGCATCGTTATTTTTTATTATTTAAAATTATATCAAATATGCCACTGTATAATTTGAGAAACATATTGAAACAAGCTTTACCTCCTGGTTATTATGTGGTATCTTTGCTTCGAAGAAATTTGCCAGTTGTTAAGAGGTTTCTTTTCTATGCTTCCAAAGCAGCTATAGCAGAAATCTTGAACACACTCCAGATCAAATAAATCAACAAAATCACCAGTTGTTCTAGAACGGTCTTCCGAGATCAATTCACGGATTTTCACAACGTTTTCATCAGTTCGGGAGGTAGAAGGTCGCCCTGAGCAAGGTTAGTCTGCAAGTGACAATTCATCATTCTTGAAGGGGGTAAACCCACTCAACCATATAAATGCCTCAAGCGTTCACTATTTAAATTAAAATCGAAAAATGTCTTGTATAGCTTATTTGTATTTGATCCCAATATTCTGAAAAAACTTTCTGTATACCCGCGGCATAGCAGAGTAACCGTAAGTCTAATGAAATTTTTGTCGTATATGAAAAAAGTATATCTAAAACTTTCTATGTGCCTTTCTCGAAACCCTTTTTTTAAGTCTCGGAACTAATAAAGGTAAGAATTCAGTAAATAATAGCGCCTGTACTGTTTCTTTCGGAGTCTTTAATACTTGATTTGAGCTATATTGCCAACAATAAAATCAAGTCGAGTCTTTTTACTCCAAATTATGCTACCGTAGTAATGAGATAACCAATTTATCCGCTCTTTCATTTCAAAGTGATTATTTAAAACAAAAAATTAAAGTTTCGAGATTATATCATGATGTGGAGCTGCATGTTATCACAAGGTAGACAGCTTTTCTTTTGTTGATCGTATTATAAATGTAACAAATTATCTGGAAATACTTAAAAACAACCTCCTAATCCTGGTCTTTCACCAATCGAAGATGGGTCTTCTCGCTTCGCAACAGTAATTAAAAATAAAGAAATCATCACCCAGTACTGAACCAAATTGTTATCAGTTATAGGTTTTGCCATTTTTAATAGGAAGTATGTAGTAGGCCAACTAATATGCCTCACTTTCAGGGTAGGCCAACTATTTTGAAGCAGTATCTAAATAGATACCCAAAAATTGTTTGAGGAAAATAAGGGTTAAATGAATCACTTACCTTGAAGAACTTTTATAATATGACCAAAAATGGAAATCAAGATACATAAATTCATGGAGAACATAAAACCCACCATATCTTAAAATTTTTGACAGCATTTTAGCTCTACTATCAGCCCTTTGAATGTATACCATCAATTCCGCACATATAGCGTATAGCAGAATTGATCTAACATTTAGTTTCCGGTGGGAAATTGAATCAAGCTTACAGCAAGATCATCGTATCTTGGAGGATAGAAGCTGCAGTGGTGAACAAGCAGCGAAGCGTGGCATACCAGCCTCAGCCCACTCGACCACCGGCGTGGGTTATACAGTAAGATCAGCGTCCTCAATTAATCCCAACTATCGTGAAATATAATTTGCACGTCATCGGCATACATATGGTACCTGGAATGCTTGATGACTTGAGGAAGGTCATTAATGAATTGCAAACAGTAACGGGCCTAGTATAGAACCCTGAGGTACACCGGATGACACTTCAGTGCAGAACTTACCATTACAAAAGGCCGATTGGCAACGTCCACGAAGATACGACCATATAAATTTCGCGGCACTACTACAAAAATCAAAATGATGAACCAGTTCACCTATTAACAATCTATGATCCACTTTATCGAAAGCTTTGGAAAAATCAAGAAGAATAAGAATCGAAAGCATATCAGAATCGATGTCTTGGCGGATATATTCAGTTATTTTCTGTAGTATGGTAGTACAACTTCTTGAGGTCATGAAGGCGGATTGATAAATACAAAGAGGTTTGTTTTCCTTTAGGAAATGAGTCATCTGAGTATGTGGAACCTTCACTTCAAAAAATAATATGGAACCTTCTCCAAAGCCTTGGATAGGAAAGATAGAATTGATATGGGCCGGTAGTCTCAGGAGGATACAGTAGACCTCTATGCTACCGGAATGGCTTTTACTGCTTTCTATTGAATGGGGAAAGTAGAAGAAGGATTTAAGCCTCAGATGAATGAGTTTCCCTTTTAACCCAGAAGGCGCACTTCTCAGCGTAGAGCCAAGAAAAATTTACCCATCTCCGCATTCAGCGTTCACACATTTCAGGAAATGCTTTAAGATTAGGCTCCCCGACAAGCATGCAAGATAAATGACTGTTAGTGAGATTAATATCTTGACAGAAAGAACAAATAGTTAGTGATGTTAATGTTACAACAGAAAAAGACGACGCTTCAGTACAGTTTTAGACACATTTAAATCGAATTACTCCGCCGCGAACTGAGTCAGATTGAGAATAATCCTTTTCCGTCCTGAAAACGACCTTTCTCGTCCTGTAGCTGAAAAATGAGTGCATTTCCGAACTTCGAATAACACTTTTTTTAATAGTTTTCTGTCCTGAAAAAGATCTTCCACGTCCCAAATGTAACGAGTTCCTGACCAGAAAAGCTTGCCTTTTCATTATAGCACCTTTTTTTATCCCTTCCACGTTCCGGAGATGAATCTTTCTTATATTCCGGGAAACATTTTCTCTCAAACGAAAACAGGATTCGGCGCGTTAATCCTCATATCTGCCCACTATTATCGTGCGCTCGTATATTTATGCTAAAAAAATTATCTTTATAGGCTTCTGTGGATTACAGAGAGGAAATTTGGGAACGCAATTCAGAACACATTCAATATAATATAAACAACATTGTCATCGATTGCCAGCGAAATCAAAATAGTAGTTCACTATCGACTTTTTCTTCCACATCGCCGATCCTCATCAATCGCCATTCCCTGTTTTCGTATAAGATTTCAAGTTTTCTTTTAAGGAAAACTATATAAATTTCACTCAATGAAAAATAAATTATATCTGCCTTTATTGTCATGTTGTCATATTACTAATAAAATTATATTGTATTGAAAGAAAAATTGAAGTTCTTAATGTGCAGGAAAATTTCCGTCTCAAGAATTGTGGGTTTCACTAACTAGCCGCAGATTTTCTGCTAAATATCTGACCTTTTTTTGGCTCGTATAGAGCAAATTCGGAGCAAAATATGGACAATGTTTGCAAATGTGTAGTATGTGGAGAGAAAACGATGTCATCATCGGCAAAATGATATCAATATCTGAAACAGATGAAAGGAGACGGAAGCATACCCTATAGATTTTAATACTTCGACTAAATAATTAGGCCCTTAACAGTACAGAAATAAAACTTGTATCAGTGGTTCTGCTGACCAGAGTTGTACTTCGAAGCCCTGACATGTTGGACAGCAGCAGAAATTGTGGACAAACTTACAATCTGGCAAGGTTTAAATAATTCCCAACCTCCTCTTCCTCAAAATTTCCCTTCCACTAAGCTGTGCCGTGTGCATCATAGGCCCGCTAAAAAAACTATGGTTGTTATAACATCAATTAATTTTAGTGATTATTCTGCTATAGGCGGAAGAACTTCGATCATTCATGAACGGTAGAGTAATTCGAACCCATCATTCATGAATCATAGGGTAGCACATTGTCCAAGGCAATGTAAATACTTCATTTTTTTGTTGGCTTTTGAAGTTCATACTGTGAAGCCTATGGAACACTTCTATTATAACTTTCGTGTTAATAAATTCAAAAAATATTTTGTGAAGTCAGATCTAGCTAGGAATTAAAAATTTGACCTATGAAACTGAAAATGATCACTATTATGCAATCAGAAAGTTATCCCAAGGGTTGAACATGCTTTTTCCACTGCCACTTCAACTGCCATTTTAGTTAAAAAAAAGGTAACAAAAGAGAAAAAGTTTGAAAGTTACAAAATTGCTTTTTCAAAAATCTTAAACTCTTTGAGCCCTTTCATTCAGCATTTTATACAGCATTGCATTCAGCTCGTGTGATTTTCGTTTAATAGAGTCATTCTATGCTTTTAATTTCGTTATTGCTGCCACCGAAACAACCATTTCCCGTACAACTTCACAAACTTAATCACTGAAAATTAAATGAAATTCTTTTTCCATTTCAGCTATCCGCTTTCAACATCTGGGAACTATAGAATTCCTCTGGTACCCACCCGTGTTAATAGCACCAACTACATTTCCACATTCCCATTGAGTCCTCACCCAGAAGTATTCGGGTTACATGAAAATGCGGATATAAATCGAAACAATAAGGAAACAAATACGGTATGCATGAACGCATTTTAAACAGGATAAACATTAAATTGAGAGAATATTCGCAGCTTTTAACGGGCGTGCTTCTAACACAAACCGAACTGTTGGCTTCCACGAAAGCTGCCGCAGAGTCAGATACTGTAGAGGACCCCGCTTTCCAAATATGCAAAGAGATACTTAGTCGTATGCCGAATACATTTGATACAGAAGAGGTGGATAAAAAGTACCCGGTGATTTACACAAACTCTATGAATACAGTCCTTAGGCAGGAGCTTATCAGGTGAGTTGTCTACAAGCGTACACATACACACGAATACCCACAGATGAATCCTAAAATGATTTTATCTTGGCGCTTTGAATAGATTTAACCGTCTCCTGGAATACATAAGGAAGAGCCTGATCAACGTACAAAAAGCAATACAAGGTCAAATCGCAATGATCCCTGAACTGGAAAGAATTCACAGCTCAATGGTAATTGGAAAGCTGCCAAACGATTGGTTGGCAAAGAGTTATCCTTCGCTAAAGCCTCTCGGTAGTTATATAAACGATTTCCTTGCAAGGTAAATCTATAAATCTTTTAGTTGTCTCTGGAACGCTTTAATTTGAGTTCAGTCGCTTATCAACTGCAGCTTTATTAGCAAATCTCAGTGTACTTAATAGAAGCGTTTTTTTTTACTTAAGCGAAATTATCTGTTTAGTGAAAGAATTACACTGTCGTTGGACACTTACCAAGAAATGCCGGAAATCCTGAAGGCAAGGCAATTAAAAATTAAAAAAGAAGTTGTCTGATGAGGTGCTTTGCCACCGAATCCAATTATGAATACTTATTTCCTTTTCAGAAAAGAGAACTATTCAAGAACTTCTAGGATTATATAACACTATTTACTTTAATTTTATCTATAAGTAAAAAGTAGATTCAGTATTAGAATTTCAAAGAAAAAACATGAGTTTGGGAATATTTTTTTATCTATTTTGTCAAGAATTCTGCATTTGCAGTAATGTTTTAAGGGTAGTGTAGCCGTTTGCTACGGATTTTGCTTAGGATTTTCCTGGCATTAGTGTTCCATATGTTCTCTTAGGTGGAAGAATCTTCCCCTCGCGATTGCTTTGCAGCTACAGAGCCGAAGCTCAGATGTTCCTGGTGCTTATGAACACAAGCGACACATTTCTGTTTCAGTTTTCATATTTTCTTGAAGTGATGCTTTAAAGGATAACGACCAGAAAAGAATCCTATGATGATATGGAGCTTTGGTTTCTTAAGAAGAAACAGCTTTATTACTCTGATTACAAATGTTAATAAACCTTTTCGCTTGACACAGTCCCTGAGTGCCGTTCCAATAAAGAGAATGTTGCGCTTTCTACCAGTCCTTAGGAGCCTATTTTAGGTGACACTTTGGGAGATCATCTCCAATTTCATTACCTTTATGGCACTCATATTAGATTAATACTGTTCTTCTTGGATATGTATTTAAGGGATTGTAGGCGGTCCCAGACAAGCTTGGATTTTATACTGTAGAATTTGAGCGCCTTCAGCACAACCTAGCTGTCTGAAAGTATGTAAATATTGGAGCCACAGGCCGTTCTGCGATAGTAAATATTGGCGCATTCCTCAGCAGCCATCAGTTCAATATAGTGAGCAGGGAACCTAAGGTTTTTGGAGTACAACATCTGAAACCATACTCACCATGTCCGAGGCCCTTTTCGGTCTTAGACCCCCCTCGTTTAACTGGCATTAAACATTGTTGGAGATCCCCAAGCACTACGTTGAAATGCCGTTCGAAGCCCAGCTTGATTACAAGATGTTGTGGTCACTGAATCTATAGGCTTATCTTATTTATCTTATTAAAGATTTCGATGGCTTTAATCGTAACTGAACAATTGCCTAGAGAGGCAGTGATTTTCCTGCATTTAAACATGGAATCAATACATTTAACCGTGAGGGGTTGAAATCTCTTTTCTACAGGGATTAAAATATATGTCCTAAAGAGTATCTGGTTTTGATGACCTCGATTAGAGAAGAAAGCATCTCGTCCATGTTTTGCTGCAGTAAGGTCGGAAAAATGCCATGTACCAATCTGACCTCGTTGAGGGTAAAAAATTATCCCGTGAGACTTATATTACAGTTTAAGGCTCTGTAGTGGACATGATCGACGGGGTTATTTATCGTTTCGCCCTCTATGGAGTTGAAGTCATGTCTCAAGGAGGAACTTAATTGTTTGCTCGCAGATCTCAGCAGAGGTTCCATTCATTTTGGAGTGCACCTTGGATATGACCCCGTGAGGCTTTGAAATCACAGGTAGATCACTTTTATCCTAATAGAAGATCCTCCAGGATTTTCTTTTAGTCCTTCTTGGTGCTTTGCTATTATCAGTAAGAGCCGTTCCGTATTTTTTCCCAGCCACCTGAGAGTTTGACTCTGTTAAGGAGCTTTCTGATCTCCATTCGTTTTCCCTCAAACTTCTTGTGCCACTCATTGGTAGTTCTTTGTATCACCGGGCAGCTTCCGTTGAACGGGTTCATGATGACATTCCATCAGAATTGATTCGAGTCCAGTTCCAGTTCCTGTGTCATTTTCTTTGCTGTCCAGCGAGGTAACTTCTGACAATCAGTTATTCTAGCTACCCTGCGTGTCCCTTGCCTATCTCTAGAAGACTCAGTGTCAAACCGGATATCCTGTTGTTAAATATTCGCCATCTTTTAACGATAGAATTTATGAATACACTGAAACGGGTTAAGTCTAAAACCCTTGTTTTGGAAATATCTTTAGATAAAATGAAATCGAACTCAACTCCGTCATTGGTGTCAGTGCTGTCTCATGTAATGTTTGTACGTTAGCATCGTATGCAACGACGAGCTGCTTACCGCAGTGTTTATCAACTTATGTACTGTAATGTAGACGCACTGCCATCTTCTCCAGGAAGGTAAGCTGAAGCCGAAACGGCCTCCAAGCTGTCCCTTGAGCACGATACCTGGGGGGGGGGGTTATTATGTCAAGAGATCAAAGGTATATATTTCGCACTAAGTATATCTTTGCATGAAAGTCAAATGTTTTCTATATTTTGGTAAAAACAAAATTGCCGTTAGTCTCGTTCCATATATTTTTTTACTTGCAAGATTTGCAATTTTAACTAATTATTTTCATGTAATTAGTAATAATTTTCTATTTCAAACAGAATTGAATTTTTCCAACGGTGGATAGACGAAGGAGAACCAAATGTTTACTGGCTTTCAGGATTTTATTTTACTCAATCATTTCTTACGGGAGTTCTTCAAAACTATTCGCGTAAAAATAGGTTTCAAATTGATTTGGTCGGCATGAGATTCCAAGTGACAAAATTTGAAACAGAAGCCAAGGAAACATCTCCAGTTGGAATCTACATAAGGGTAATTACTTTAAAATTAAGCCTTTTAGTTAAAATACTCACTTAACTATATGCATATAACTCATAGTTATATATAACACATGGCTCTCACTGCTCCAAACAAATATTTCAGGATCAACTTGTTTTCTAAGCGATTTTATTTAGCCCCAGTCTAAAACTCAAAAATTTGCTGTGATTCGCACATATATAGAACTATAAAATGTTTTAACGTGAGTTGCAGCACGTCTAGTAAATGGATCAACACCACCTTTAAACTTCCTGTTTAGAGGGATGGTCGTAATAATGGTATGTCGCCACTAACAGGAAACTACTTAGGGATCATGCGACAACAACAAAAAGTGTAAAGTTCAACATAATCGACGAAATATCCAATGATCCATTACCAGCTATTGTACATGATGGATTCCAAACTCAGCCAGTTGAAGAACAAAGGCTATGAATTCTTTGGTGGTATCAATGTGCTATTTTTGGTGATTTAGGCCCGTCATACATAAGACGTTAACAGCGTCGGTTGCCGTGGGGTTGAACCACCAGGACGTTAGGAGTATCAACTGAATGCATTGATATTCCTATGTAAGATGAGAAAACGCCTAACCTCCCAACAACCGACGCTATTAACGTTAATTATGGCGGTTAATTATATGCTAACTCACTAAAGATATGCCACAACAAGTTGATAGCGTTTTCACTGATATCCTAAATACAAGTTGGAGAACTGAGGTTTGGGCATTTTACAAAACTGATGGGAAAAATACGTTAAAGAAGCTGCTGGTAAATTTGCCATTATGAGAGCTCTGTGTGTTTATCCAACTAATAGACAAGACCTGAAAATATACCAAAAACATATAAAAAATAGGACGCAGTTCTTATTGTTTCCAGTTTATGGGGATCCAAAGTTCAAAATCACGAAAATTATCAAGTTTCAACTAATGAAAGAAGAAATAAAGATATGATAACTTACAATGTGCCCTATAAAATGCAGTACAATTTAGCACATTAAATAAAACCGGCCAAGTGCGAGTCGAATTCGCGCACGAAGGGTTCCGTACCATTATCTATAAAAACGGCAAAAAAATCATGTCTGTTGTATGGGAGCCCCCCTTAAACATTAATTTTATTTTAATTTAATTATTTATTTTTAAAGTGAATATATAACTAAATATTCTGTGAATATTTCAAGCGTCTACCTGTTGCCGTTATCAATATCGAGCAAAAACGAGCAAAAAAATCACGTTTGTTGTATGGCAGCCCCCTTAAATATTTATTGTATTCTATTTTTTAGTATTTGTTGTTATAGCGGCAACAGAAATACATCATCTGTGAAAATTTCAACTCTCTAACTATCACGGTTCATGAGATACAGCCTGGTGACAGACGGACGGACGGACGGACGGACGGACGGACGGACAGCGGAGCCTTAGTAATAGGGTCCCGTTTTTGACCTTTTGGGTACGGAACCCTAAAAACACCAATGTGGAAAAAAACAAAAACAGTTTTACAAAAAGATAATAAAATTGACAAACTACTATAAAAAAACATTCTTAGTCAATACTTAAAGACTTACCTAAAATGTATTAACATAACACCCATTCTATCTATACCTATAATTGGCTTAAACCAATTATGAAATATCCTAGATGTAGGGAAGAAAAAATAATGAAAAGCAATGAATTGTCCGTGCCGTGGCTGCTTTTCCTTATATGTATACATAATATATCAGATATACGATATATCTGTACGGTAAATTTATATCTGTATGATAGATACCTTCAGCCATTATAAACGACAATGTACACATTTTTGTAAAAATGGGGAAAATATTTTATTTTTACCCGAGCTGGTGACTGAGCAAGCTGAGGCGCACATCTAC
>QYTT01090387.1:0-12245 GCA_006980735.1 Dasypogon diadema
TCGATAATTTAGGCGCTACAAGTGAACAACAGGATGAGGGATGTGCTGTTAGCGGACGTCTCGAAATTCGAGTCATTCCACAAGGTGAGTCCTCCTTTTCTGTTTTCTGTGGCTTGATGTTTTTTTGGGTTCCTATAGCTTTTACATTGCTCTTATTGGAAGCGCTGCTTGTGTAACTAATGGCAAATGGCATGAGTTTTAATCAATTGTATTAATCTGACAGATAAAGGTTGTCATTTTCTTGTAGTTAATTTTGTTTTTCATAAGCTGGATTTTTGCTAATAGAGTTGTGTATTTTTATATAGTGAGGGAATATTTTCACAATGTCTAGTTGGGGGATTTCATTCTTATACTTCCAACGTTATTCTCATCCAACGAGCTAATAGTTATCTTTTAAAATACAGTAACGGTCACAGATATTGAACGCACTACTACAATAATACTCCACAATTCAGTTTATCATTATTACTGCTTCCAGATAAAATACAAGGATTTTATATGTTCTCATTTTAGTTCAAGAGCCCAGGAAAGGTAAGTTTTCTTTTCTATATCAGCATGCTTGGATTAACGCTTTAGATCTCTTCATGACATCCTATCAAGTGTTTAATATCTTTTGAACGACATCGCTGATTGTACAATATCGGTCCAATAAATCTTTTCCAATTTTGGGAACTCTAGCATTTTCTTTTCATTGCAAGGCCAACTATGACACGCATTAAGAATGGAACTATAATTGATGGACCTAAAATCGCGAAACTGAAATGCTCCGATAGAATAGCTCGTTTTGGAAACGATAATTGATTGCGGAGCCTTACTTTATCATGGCTTATCACAAAGAAATGGTTGAGAAGTGAAGAAGCATTAACAGAAAAGTATGTGGGTTAGTTATTGGTTATAAGATATAAGCCCAATGCGTTAACCTCGTCAACAAGCGCTCTGGAACAGAGTGAGCTATTCACCACAGAGTGAGTGGGCCCGTTGAACTCTAAGGTCAATGCTGAGAAATCATGGTGTCCTTCAGGCAAAACATTCATTGGAATGCTTTAACTTAAGGACCAATTTACACGTATTTATGCCACTCCTTACAAGTATTTTAGTTGGGACTAGAAGTTGCACGTGGTTGTCTCATTGCACACTCGTAACTTGTCAAATGAACGGTACTTCAACATTTGCTAGTAAATATTTTCTTGGTGTGGTCAGAAAGTATGGAGAGATTCGCACGCTAATGCCCTGCGGTGCCGTGCTGTGGTATCAAGCACATTGTTGTTTTCATTGTGTATTAATAATAATATTGTATGATTCTGATCGTACGATGAGGCTTCAAATCAATAAAAAAACCAAATAAAGAAACGCCGAAGCACAGCCTCCACAACAAATTGCTAGAAAAGAAGTACTTTTGAATTTAAAATGTTTTCATGTTTTGTCAGAGAGATCCTATATCATAGCGAACAGGTCTAGTGTTTCCAAGAATATAAGGAAGTAGGATGATATTATTTAGAGATTTTTCGCAAAAGAAAACTTTTAAAACCACCGTGTTGGGAGTTACATTTAGAAATGGAAACAGGAATGAGAAAATTAGCCTTAGAAATAATAAAAAAAATTACTGGTTTGAGAATGCCTTAGACGGGAGGATGGTTTTAATTTTGAGAGCAATGTGGATTGTCTTGGAGTATGTATATATCTCTACAAAATACTAGATAAATAGAAATGGATGCAGCCGTACGTAAGTAGCGTTCTTCGCAAGAAAAATACTAATATGCATTTGTATTTGAACAAACCTTCTGCTGATACGGTCTCTACGTCAAGTTATTCCTAGTTCTTTAACTATCAAAAACTATTAACTATTAAAAATATCACTGATGGCTGGTGAAGCTCTTAAAAAAGTGAAAAATGTTTCTAGAAAAGTGAGTGAGAACATATAAAAAAAACACGGAAGCATTTGTGATCTTCCGCAGAGAGAAAAAAACTTAGAAAAATGCCCCGTACACAAGAAGAGGTAGACATAAAATTATTTGAAGAAAAATAAATGCCGCGGGCAGTTTACGCAAAATCAACCAAATACTATTAAAAAAGGAAATTAAAAAAGCCTCAACGCTAGACGTAGAGTCCCAACGATTGTCACAATCTGCAGATGGTAATCCCATAGAAAATGAGGAGGAAAAGTAAACATAAGTATTTTGTCGTAAAATATGTGAATCCTTAATTATATACGGCGGAGATTGGATGACGAATTTTATATCCCGAAGTGACTATACGCAGTATAAATAAAATAAATAAAGCGATTTAGAAAATGCTTATATTTTCGTTTTTTACACGGTCCTACTAATAACACTGTACAGAAATTTTGCATCTAATTATTTTGTATCTGTCATTATCACATCATTGTATATGTATAATAGTAGCCATTACCATTTCCGTTATTTTATAACCAATATAGGTATATGCCAGTGCTATTGTACATTGTCAAAATTCTATTGAGGTATTTTCAAAAAATTCTGTTCTTCCACAATGTTTTTCAGATTGCGGGACTATGAGTAACTAATACCGGCTGACATCAGATTTCTTTGAATTTTTGAAAACGCCTTAGTAGTTAATAGTCACAGAAGCTATTCGCTTTTAATTCTAACACCACATATAACCTTCCACACGCATGACTAGCATACCGGCCAAATTTAGCACAATAACAGAAATTGGATTTTTCACCCTCAACCGTTTTTTTTTCTTGTGCATATTTCAGAAAGTCCCAATCCAGATGAATCGGTTTATTTCGATGCACTTGCTAATGGGGCCCTAATTAATTACAAAAACGATGGAAAATTGAATAGTAACGATCGTAGTAAACCCAAGGGTATTCCGATTAGTGCTGAAGATTTATTAAAAATGAAAAAATACAAGGTGATCACAAGTAATGAATTGGTGCAAAGTGGTGGCGGTAGTGGTAGTAATCCAAATCCATCTAGTGAAAATGTTGATATCAGCAATAGGCAACAGAAAGATGATCGTGAAAATGGTTTGATATCCATAGAAAAACCACTGACAGCAAGTAAATTATCATATGATTTGGATGCATTACAACAACATCAACACCAACAACAACAACAACAGCAAATGTCTGAAAATGATACCAGTAGCATTAAATCAAAATCCAGATATAAAGATACAAATAATAGTGGTGTTAATGATGAAATTCCTAGTGGAGAGGGTGGTATTAACGTTGTTGGAGAACAACAACGAATTTTAGAAATCACAGAGACTAGTTCGACTGGTTCACATAAAGACTCATATTCTGGGGCGGCTGGTATTATACCTGGTGGTGGAGCTATTGGTGCAATTGGTTCTGGTTCCGGTGGCGGTGGTGCTGGGGGTAATAGTGCCACAACAACTGGTAGCAGTAGTAAAATACCAGTTCTTAATCCAAATTTACGTTTATCAAAATGTGCATCATGGGCGGGATGTGATGCAGCTGCCATTACCAACACTATGACGGGTGGTAGTGGAATACAACCTCCAGATATGGCGGACTTAACACCAGGTTGGTTTTGATGTAAAAACAAGAAAAAAAATACAAAAATCACCATCACAGTGATTAGACTACTAATAAGCTTTTTTTTGTATTTGTTTTCCATTTCTTTCCTTTTTGAAAAGACTTTTTAAAAGTAAAGCAAAAAGAATTGTTATTTGTTGTCCTATTTGATGAATATTTGACTCCATTTTGACGTCAATTTAATTACTTTTACACGCCAGCATTACGGAGACGCCGTCAAACCGATAAATACGTAACCGATCCGTCACAGTTAAATTTACGTTTTGCTCGACCAAAATCTCGTAACGTAAGTAGGTAAGTAAAGAAGTTTATACCTATTCTGTTTTTCTTGTGGTTGATGTTGCCTTTTGTTTTCTGTATAAACAAACCAAAAAAAAACAAATCTTTTTACTAAACCCAGAAGTCGTGGAATACCAACGCATATGCTGGGAACCTTTGAGGACAACTCATCTGACAATAGTGGTGAAGAGAAGAAGCCAATTATCCATCAGCTACCACAAAAACCACCAGCACCCTCACTTCAGGGTAATGATTCTAGTAGTTCATCAAATGTTGGTAGCAATCAACAACAGTATAATATTCAAATTCCTCCATCCCAATACAATAATCATGGCACTGAATTAAGTTATGTAATATGTAACGAAAGTGCAAATGTACGACAACAGAACAGTCACACCAGTGTACCATTAAATGATAATAATGATAGTGTTGGAATGGTGACGACGAACGACCTCGAAATAATACGAAATGATATCACCCCTCCTCCTGGTGCTCCAAAGCCTGAGAATAGTGCACGCCTTCGACGATATAGACATAATTTAGACTAAAATACTAATACGCAGAAGATTGCGCCATTTTGCAACACTTACAACTATCCCTCTAAGCAGTTATTTTTGAAAATTTAATCAAACGAAGCAATTAAATTTTTGTTTTTTTAAACTTACTATAGACAAAAGATTATAAAATAATCGAACTAGAGAGAGGAAAAAAAAACAGAAAGTTATTTTTAAAAACAAGGAAGATTTCTTTTATATATTGTAGGATACTACTTTTGATGAATAACCAAAAAAAAACAACAACAAGAAAAGAAAAATCAAGTGAATGCCAATACGTCGTTACTACCTATTTATTAAATAAAACTTAATTGAAAATAAACATTTAAACTTAAACGTTAAAAGTAAGGTAGATTTAACTAATTAAAACAAAAGAAAAAAGAATAATCGCGATACATTTTTACAGTGAGTGAAAGATATGATAGTTGGAGTCAACGGAGCAGCAGTGATAGCACACACACTATTGCACTTTCGCTTATTTTCGTTTCGAATAAAACAAAGAATTCTCATAGTAAATAAATGTTTTTAGAACTTTTTAGTAAGCCAATATCATAGAGTAAGAAATTTAAAAAAAAGGAAAAAAAACAATAACAAAACTACGAACTTCAGTACTCAAAAGTGTGCGGAATACTTTGGAAAAGAATCTGAATTCTGGTGCGCCATTTCTACTCCTTTTTGCATTTTTAATTTTTCAATTTTTATTATTATTATTTTAAATTGCGATCAATTGAAAAGCTTTAAAATTGTACACACTATATATATATGTATGTATGTAATATGTATTTTAATAATTCGATTAAGGCAAGTCAACTTACTTTAGCCATTAATTATACCACCCGAAATAGGTAGACTTTGTAAATTACCTATTTCTACGACAATTTTGAACGTAACTCCTGTGTATATATTATAGAATCATATATGAAGGTAGATATTATCGTGACATGACGGAACAGAATAATATACGAAAGTCGAAGCATTGAGTTTATGCTAACAAATACTGCCCAAGACTATAAACACTACGTACGTACAATATGTATTGATTTAATTGCATCCAACACGGGAAGAATTTAAAAGATCCAGATATCTAGCTTTAATGCTATTTTTATGATATCAGTTGGACTCCCCTCCATGAGGTCAAAATTATCGGTGTATCTTACTGTTTTATTACCTAAAACAGGATTGTTTGCTAGTACGACTACTTTTCTGTGTATATTAACAGCCTGATATTTGGTGATTTCGTTCAGGTAAAGAGGCTGATTAAACACCCTTCTGTAAAGCCGATAGCGGTTTCGAAGTAGTCTGAGGTGTCACCGTCCCAATCGAATAACTCTTTAGGTAGTTTGCTATTTTTGTTGATGCATCGTAATTAAAAATATTCTATCCACCTAATACCACCTATACCTTAAATTCAATTAAGAAGGCGTACATTTTTTAGTATCTTGCTCCCATTTTAGCGTTTTAATATTAATCAGATTAAAGTTCTTTTCTGTGATAGAATAAACAGTCCTGAACCTTGTTTGATATTCATTTAAGATTCATTTATCCATCAGCCTATAACTATTTCTCCCCTAGGGTTGTTGAATAGAGGAATCATCTTCGATCTTTTGTGTTTAAGCCCCTTTAAGAGGCCGATTTATGATTAAGGCTTTTGATATAGCCTATGATTGTTTTGGGCGCTAAACTGAAAATATCATTTGGCGAAATGAACACCATATCAAGGTGCTTCTTTCGTTTGTGGAACAGTGCTTCGCAGTAATATAGAATGTGTTCCGCTGTCTCATCACCCCCAAGACAAAATCTACACGTGTCATCCTCAGCTATGGCCATCTTTTGGGGTGGTATTTTATAGGTTCTGATGGCTTGTTGTTTTTAGCTTTTTTAACCCATTATAACTCAGCGTATGATATATCATACGCAAAAATTCCAAAGGTTTTAACTGCCCATTATGCATTTAAGGTATGTAGCTTATTCCATTATTAAGGGAAATATGACAAACTTTCATGTGTTAAAAGCAATAGCACTTTTCATTCAGTGTGCATCATTGCAATTTGTTTTGTACTGCACATGCGCAAATCGAGGTAAGTATTTGATTTCACTTTTTTGTTTTTTTAGAAAATATAGAAATTTTTCGTAAAATGTTTAGTATTTCCTAGAATTATTGGAAGAATAAGAATTTATTATGATTTTATTAAATCTTATTTTTTTTGTATTTTTATTTTTTGTTTTTATTCTTATTTTGTAAATTCTTTTTGTAAAATGAGTTATTTTAAGCTGTACATACGGAAATTCTTCATGATATCGGTACGCAATCTATGAGCGGGTTATAATGGGTTAATGGCTGAATTAACTTCTTTTAAATTAATTGGGGCGTCAAAGGAATCATCATCAATGTGTATGTTGGATAGGTATTGTTGTTCGTCTTTGATCAATTGCTGGAGTATTCGTGGTGTGGCTAAAACTTCGAATACTTTTAGTAAAATCTTGGCTATAGTTCTTTTATTGGGTATTGTTAGCAGATTTGTTTAATCATATACCATCATGGCTTAATAATACGTTTGTCTACTTCTTTGGTAAGAATACTTTCGATTATTTGCAAAAGTTTATGAAACACCATAGGTGCTTGTTTATGAATAACAACAAGAGCCAGAACTATTTTAAAATAAAGGAACTAACTCGCTCCTTACTAGCTACCGTTACATCTTTAAATCTTAAAAAGACATTAAAAGAGATTTTTGTGATTCGTGTACAAAACACAGTACATTAATTTTTTTCTATAGCGATAATGAAGAACAAAAGACTTAGGCGACAAACTTTTTTTTTGTGTGTGAAAAATCTAAAACGCGAGTAATTAAATTTTTCTTAAGATTTATTGACTTATTGACTGATACGGTTAGTTGAGTTGTAGGTAGTTTAATTTCTGCATCCATTACCTTCTAGGATGAGGTTTATCTTTAATGACTCCTCTAAATCTTCATTAAAGATCTTGTGCCACTCATGAAGTTTTGTGCGATAATAAATATTTGTCACCAAAGCCTTGCATTTCGGTGAAGAAAATTCCATTCAAAACACAGAATTAAATGCAAATCCTTTTCGAAAACTATAAAAATCGCATATTAGATGTGCACATGAAAATTGACGCAAACGTCAAACAATTCCACAAGATTTTTGTTGACTGCGTTCTTGAAAATAAGAAAATTTCGAAACCTCTTGAACCCACGTACGTGTCATTAAAATCAATTAAAGAATGATAAAGTGGGATGTTCTACTGCCAATATTTCTGCATTCTGAAACGGCACTGTTATTCAGCTTAGAATCAATTTCATGTAGTGGTCCACCTGTGCTACAAGACAGAATTTTTTATGTGGCAGTCAGCAAGGAGAAATTAGTTTGGAAAATATTTTTCTCTATCCGTACATAAAGCCGTATTTTGTTTCATGTAGTTCTGCTTATCCCACAGAGTTCAGCAACTTTTAGCTTTTCCTGCACTGGTGTTAAATTCTCATCCTTGTAGCTTTTATATTTTCTATATTTTCAAGATATATACTTTAAGGACACTTTTTCTTGATATTTCGGAATTTTTCCTGTGAATTTTACTAAGATTTCCATATCTCTGCAAGGGCAGGACGGTATGGGTTACCTGCGTTACAAAGAGACCAAAGAAAAATTTTAATGCTCATTGGTAACACCAAATGTTTACATTTTAAACCATCGACATAATTTTAATTGTTTTACACTTTTAACGCCATTTCTATGGATATTGAAATCTTCAATTCTAGTACCTTGTTGAGTACTCTCCCCACTTATAATATATGTGGTTCCCATAGCGTTCATCCCTACATCCTGTAGAAAACATTTGTTTATGACTCCTTGTGAAATAGGTATAGAATGGATTATAACCTGATATTCTAACTTTCCTCCTGGCTATAAACTGCAGATGTTCAGGCGAATCGACACCTTTTTAACTCTACTCCCTAATCTAATATTTTTTACAAGGTTCTCAGGGCTTTAGTTGCACCCTAAAAAAGTTTTAATTCGCATTGTATTTTTTCTTGGTCTCGTTCAAATCTGTGTATCTTTGTTTTAAACAGTTCTTAAGGAAATAAATGACAGAATTGTAGGTTTTGTCATGAACAGGCTCCCGTAACAGTTGAATTTCCCCCCAAAAAGGAGCAATTAAATCAAAACAACATAAAAAAAGCTCGTATTCTTTTCGTTTGGCTTGCCAATAATTTATTTTCGGCAGTAGCTTTCGGCTTAGTTTTATTATAAAGTAGGTATAAATAAGTTCCCGCGTTTTTTTTTTCTGAAAAAGAGTGAGTCTGGCAGGATCTTCCAATTCAAGTAGTCAGCTGAGCGGCAACATGTGGCATCGCGTTATCATGGAGTAATTTAATTTTTCGTTGTTTTGTAGAATATGCTAGGAGTTTTTCTGCAATTGTCTCATTTAAGTGAATCAATTAGTGTTTATAACGTTGCGGTGGAAACAGTTTATAATAAAATAACCCTTTCTGATCCCATCAGAATGTTCCTTCCATGGTTACATTTTGGTGTTGATGTTCACAGATATCCTTTTTTGTTTATGGAGGAGTGTGAGATAATTGTCTAGTAATGCTCTTCCGTCAACTGTTTAAGCTTCCACTTTATTTCTTTCTATATTTTTCCTATCGCATATGGCCAATTATAAATTGTGATGTAAGCCAATCCAAATTGTGTGGCGGGCTTTTGCTACTTCTGGGTTGGGTTCTCATTTGAAATCAGAATTTGTAAACCTATTTATCCACCTTAGAACACGTTCTTTCTGACACAATATTATGATCATAAGTATCATTGATTTTTTCTTTGATTGCTCCAGCCGTGGATCTATCATGACTCAGATTTAAGGAATGCCACCGTTACTAGTGCCATTTAAATGTTATCGCAGGAACTTAATTATACTTTTAATATTTCTATTTTTTTTTTGTTATTCCATTTTCTCCCGTTGCTTTGCCTCCTTTAACACGTTCTCTGCCACGTGTACCGTTTTCGGTACAGGTTTCTCTTACATGAGAATATCAGTAACTTGAACGTATATGAGAGAGTTTCTCTCAGTGATTAAAGTCCGGCAGGGAACGTGTTAAGAAGCGATCTTTTGATTTCTAGCCCCAAAAACAAAAATGCATTTGACCTCTTCCCATTCTCTAACGTGTGAGAACTCATGACAAAAACTCGTTATAAACTTTTTTTATTCAATCGTTTTCAATTTTTACTCACTCTAGTCACTAGATAAGAAAGTATATTTCATAAATAACTGTATTTTATAAAAAATAGAGAGAAATTATTTAGTACGAGTATATTTTTATGGTATTTCAGGTTAAATATAATTTTTTTTTTTGTTATGATCGCAATAAGTCTAGTAGTGCTCTTCTTATGTTGTTATTAGAAACTAAAAAAAAATTGGGGGAAACAAAAATACACAAGGAAAATGTGTGTTTTGTAGTTTGTGAGAGACAGAGAGAAAAAAGAAACATTTTTCAAGAATATTTCTGATGAAGTCAATAATAGTATAACAGTTACATGGTGTATAACAGAATAAGTGCACCAACTATTGAAGACAATTCTATCATTTCTAGATTTTTTTTGAAGGGAACTAGAAAGAAAAACAAATATTTAAAGATATCCATTAAAATAAACGTAATTAATTAACCACACATACACACACACATTTTCGTTGTATTACTATCCATAATATACTATAGAAAAAGGGCAAAATATATTTATAACGAATAGGACGCAAAAGAAGACATGGGAAAAAACAATGTTGCGTACTTTGATTGAAATAATAAAAAGGTATATGAACGCAAGACGTAAAAAGAGTAAGGGCAATGACGTCGAATGGTAGAGCGAAAGAGAGAAAGAAAGAAAGAAAAACACTGTGATGAATGTTCTTGTAGTTCTAATTTTAAACTAATTTTATTCTTTTCATTTTTCCTTGTACGGTAGCAAACAAAACAATGAAATGAATAAAATAAAATAAATAAATAAAAAATTTGTATATTGAATAAAAGTAATACGCATATTAAATAATACAAAGAGAGACACAATGTTTATAGATAGCTTTTTGTTAGAATTAGTTGATGAACATTATAAAAGGTTCAGAGATAAATAAAATATGCAATTTTTGCTTTATTCACGTAGAGCTTACTTTATTCATTGACGAGAAAACAGTTTTACCATCCTCTAATCTTCTAAGTTTTTATTTTTTGTCTTCAGTTTTGTTATGTTTTTGTTTTTTAAAGAAAAGAAACAATTGTTGTGATTTGTTTTTTTTGTTTGTTAGTTTTTTATATTACGCCTACATTGTATATAAAATAGACTGGTGTAAATATGACGGGCCACTGCATTTTATGTGTTTTGTATGTGATAAGTTTAACTATAGCGAAAAGGGCTATGTAGGCAGCTTGTTCATTCGCTGAGTTAAATTATTTTTTTTCCTCTGTTGTATATAGTGGTCCTCTGTATTTTTGTCCACCATATTTTGTATTTCATTTTATCTATTATTTATTTAGATCATTTTTGCGAAATAAATTAGTGTGAATTTTGGATTAAATTGATTTTTTTTCACTTTCTTAAAACACTTATGGTTATTTTGAGGTTAGGTTGTTATTGAAATTGGCCTACTATTTAGGAGATCAAACAACGAAAGAAAGAAAGAGTAATTATTTAGATCTGTAGTGATTTGTGGCTGTTGGTACAGGAAATTGTGAGAGTGGTTACAGTGGTTGAGCCACATCAGCAGATGTTGCTCGATATACCGATGAGAAATAGCTATAAAATTTGGTGCTCTGATGTGTACAAGATACGTTTTTTGACTGATTACCACTAGAGTCGAATTCAGCCTAAAATAAACCTGATCTGACTTACTTTAAAATAATCGTGTTGAAACATCAATTAATAGTTCGTAGTCTTTCCGCAGTGTTTTTAAAATCATTCAATTTGAAGAAGTGCAAGTGTAAGCTATTGGAATCAAGTTAGTTCAATGTGTTTTTGTTTTGTGATGTCGCACACTTTGCGAGGTGTTGTTTCGTGGTTTGAAGAACTCCAGACGGTGGTATATGCGTCAGGTATGTATTTAGTAATAAGTTTTTTGCCTTGAACTCTAAACCTTTTCACGATCAAATTTTTTTATAAGAAAAATGGTAAGTTTTGAAAAAACGATGTTTTTTTTATAGAATACTAGGAAAGATATTGAAACCGAATTTGTTTTTTGAACTCTCGGTATATAAGTTAACAGTTGGTTAGACGAATAGCGCTCCACATAAGATGCACTTGAAACAGCAAGTCATAATTCCGTAGGTCGTGTAAGGTGGCGCGTATTTGTCGCTAGCGGTCAAGGTAAGAATACCAACTCTTTTTTTTTTTAAAGTCGCAGAAACTCGACAAACTGATTCAAAATGAGAATGGATAGCTCGTAACTAACATCCAAGATCTTTTTAATGAGTACCGGAGTACCTTGTTCCAGTTATGATGACCTGACTTTATAGTTCTTTCTAGTTTGTGCAAATCTTTAATGGGAAGGCGGCACAGTTGTAGAGACAAAGAGGGTCACTGCGTTTTTCCTTTCGCCAAATATGTATGGCTAGAAATTATTAATTTTTTGTGCCTTCTCTATTAATTAACTTGGATTGAATTGACATTTACCTATATGCAAGGTTGATCACTTCCCACGGAAATACTATTTCTTAGAATTTAATAGAAAATACTCCCATTGATGGGATATGCCTTTTTGTTTGAAAGCTACGAAAGAAGTGTTAACATTGTGTAATCATAGTCTGAATATTTGGTTTATGTACGTGATCCGACTCGAAGGACCAGAATAGTTGAATGGATCC
>QYTT01090387.1:12265-30342 GCA_006980735.1 Dasypogon diadema
TTTTTTTTATAGAATACTAGGAAAGATATTGAAACCGAATTTGTTTTTTGAACTCTCGGTATATAAGTTAACAGTTGGTTAGACGAATAGCGCTCCACATAAGATGCACTTGAAACAGCAAGTCATAATTCCGTAGGTCGTGTAAGAATACCAACTCTTTTTTTTAAAGTCGCAGAAACTCGACAAACTGATTCAAAACGAGAATGGATAGCTCGTAACTAACATCCAAAATCTTTTCAATGAGTACCGGTGTACCAATTATGATGACCTGACTTTATAGTTCTTTCTAGTTTTCACAAACCACAGAATTCCTAAATTGCTGAAGGTCTTCAATTCTGCTGCGGACACCTACTCTACTCCCTACTGTTGCTAGTTTTTAGAATGACATGCACCGCATCTTGGTGATGGAACCAAGGGCTAATACCTTAACCCCTTTGGGGGCCATACAAGAGGCGATGCTCATGTTTGGCTGGCAAGGTGAAGATGAGTGCCCCGGTGTTTGTATTTGAGGGATGACAGCTTTGAAGAGTACCAAAACTTGCTATTCCAACTCGGTGTCGTGTTCGTTTTGATCACCTTGTCTTGTATAGTATGGAAGCGTTCGCATAGGGAAAACCTTTGTGCAAATCTTTAATGGGAAGGCAGCACAGTTGTGGAGACAAAGAGGGTCACTGCGTTTTTCCTTTCGCCAAATATGTATGGCTAGAAATTATTAATTTTTTGTGCCTTCTCTATTAATTAACTTGGATTGAATTGACATTTACCTATATGCAAGGTTGATCACTTCCCACGGAAATACTATTTCTTAGAATTTAATAGAAAATACTCCCATTGATGGGATATGCCTTTTTGTTTGAAAGCTACGAAAGAAGTGTTAACATTGTGTAATCATAGTCTGAATATTTGGTTTATGTACGTGATCCGACTCGAAGGACCAGAATAGTTGAATGGATCCCAGATATGAAAAAAATCATTTTTAGATCACATTTATAATATCCCAATCGATTATTATGATCTGGTTCGAAGGACCAAAAGTATTTACAAGGTTTCTGTAAAGAAAAGTCATAATCTGTTGGCGTGTATCTTTTTCATTTCTCAAAATTCTTAGGTAAACTATAAGATAAAATTTTTGTTCGCTTTTTAAAACAAAACATTCAGAACAACAACAACAACGTTTCCTTACAAAACTTTTTCACTGAGCTTTGTCTGTATGCGATGATACTTTCTTCTATAACGTTTAATTTCTTTTCTTATATAAGTCTACAACAAATATAATAATAACAATAAAAGTTTATTGAAAACAAAATAAGTAACAATAGCAATTAGACCAGAATACTGTTTAGTTCTGCGTTCCATTTTATCTAATCGTTTTTTTCTTCATCTTTCAAATGCTTACATACAATAGTTTGACTAACTAACATCAAAAATATAATTCAACAACTTAACTAAGAGTGACGTATTTTAGTTTTTGAAGAATTGAAACGAAATTAAAATATCTTGGTTCAAGTTGATAAGTCTCCATTTCAAGTTCAGTTTGAGCTTTTTTTTTGTATTAGGCCTTTTCCAATACAGTTTTAATCTGAACGTGAACTGTGAGCTTATTTTTGTGCTTTTAATAAGAACTGAGGTATTCTGAAAGTGTTTAGGAAAAGGTATTCCCTAAAATTAACAAGTTCGTTGCACATTCTCTCGTTGGCTATTTGTTCGATGTAACCTGATGAATTCATATTGTCAAGGACTTTGTGAATGGTGGATATAAAAACGGAACTTCATTTTGGTAATTTAATTACGATGAGTTGTGCTCTCGATCCTGACCCTAACAAGTGTAATATAACATACACCAAAAACTCGAGGGAAATGTTTGTTTTTTCACTAAACTTATAGCAATTGAAAGAAAACGATTTTCTTCAATTGTGTCATTGTTAAAATACCATAAAATTCCTTTTGTATCTTTTTGTTTTTCATAACTTCATTGGAGTTAAAGTTTTGGGGAAAAAGTAGACGTGAATCGACTCTGCAGAAAAGATACAATGAATGCGAAGTGGTATTAGCAAGAAAGAAGACAAAAAACACAATTGAACAAAATATTGTGCACACTGTCGATGGGTGATCGATGGTGAGGATGATGATTGTCACATCTTTTCAAATTGAGGAAAAGTTGTACTCGTTCCATTCTAAAAATAAAATAATTCGGTCCTATGCATGAACCTTTTGGCACTCGATTAATTGATTCGCACCATTTTTCTCCCCACAAAGGAAATTGAGCACTTTTTCGGCTTGACTTAGCTAGTATTTGGAAGACTTGATTTAAATAAATATTTTATTTTTTCGAATTGCTTTTGTTTTTTTTCTATGGATTCTTAAGTAACTTTATTCTATGATGGAATGTTTACTGTATTAGGAAAACTGTTTCATTCCCTTCTAAGACTTATCCTGTGTTCTAAAATCTATATAACAAGTGAAAACATGTATTTCGATCTTAAGGTAATAGTTAAGTAAATATTGCTTATTTCATGTTTTCTAGTATTAAATATTCTCCTTCATTTTATTGCTTTTTGAAACAAACAAACAGAGAGAGAGTGAAATCTTTGAATTTATTTAAAATTAGTGTATTTGTTTGTTATAAGGGGGAAATTTGCATGCTAATGAATTTAAAGGAACCAGATTCATAATACAGAAACATTTTAGAGAGCGGAAGTTTACTTTATGTGAATAGGGAATGAGAAAAATTTTGAATTGTCCTGAAAAATATTACCGATTCACTATGCCCAATTAGGACAGATTTTAGAAATAGTTTTCGACTGTTCTATAAAAAAAGGTATTCATTTGAAATAAACAAGTTATCGAGCTTTAACTGATTTTAATACACCTGTACAATAGTACCTGTTTGAACAAATGTATATGTATTCACTCAATTTGTAAACAAAAGAAAAGGATGGACGTATAACTGTTATATTTAAAGTTGTATAACACTAGAATCGACATCTCTGCTACAAATACACATATTAACAATTACATGGCTAAATCATAACGCCCATGCAAAATTTGTTCTCTATAGCACTTTGTATTCCAGTTAAAAAAATAACTGTTATACAAGTGTTATAACAGAAATCATTATAGCTGTGTATATGGCGATGTTTTTATCACTCATCCAGCATTAATATACTCCTCTTTAAAGTTTATCACTACCCCTCTCCCGTGATTGTTTCAAATTTAAATGAAATCCTAATACTCTTATACAAAAAAAAATCATCTGTATTGCATTAAAGGTAAACTCAAGGAAAATTTCCACTTCTTTTAATACAAAAAAATAAAAAAAATTCTTCTGTCTTGTCCTACAACCGTAAGAGTTTTTTTCCTTTTGGTGTTTTTTTCTTCGGTTTGCAGGATGACTAATTATCATGCAACCATATCAATATCACTGACCAATGAATCAGTATCCGGTGAGGATAGGATCGAATCTATATGTGATCGATGTGGTGATGACAGTAAATTATGCGTTGACGATAGTATTGAATCACTGATACAGCTTCCAAGATCAACAGAATGTGGATGAGACGATGACAATAGTGGATCCCCGCTATGATGTTGTAGTGACGAGGGTGATGGATGGTTGTGGTGATGATGATGTCCATTGTGATGATGATCATCACCATTATGGTGGGTATTATGGTGAGAATTGCCATTTTGACAGCTATCTGATCGATGCAGTGTTATTGCTGGCGGTGGTGAATGTGAGGATGTTAAAAGGTGATGGGATAACATTGGATCACCACCATGTACAGGATGTTCATCTTCCATAAGATCTTCCATTTGACTTAGGCTAAGTGTGGCAGCTTCTGATACAACATCGGGCATCTGAAATAGAGTACATGAGTCCTATCATTTATGGTGGCTTTCAAAAAGACAAGTGAAATATTGTACGAAAATTTCAATTGTAACTCACTTTTCCAACAATATCAGATATTAAAGGTGTTGAATGGTGATTTTGGGACGAGGGACTTGGTGGTTTTAAATATGAATTTGGTACAGGCGCTGAATATGATGACAGACTAAAATCAGACACTGGAAGACCATGAGATTTTGCTTGCATTTCAAGTTCCTGCAATGAAAGGAATTTTTGGTGTTTTCGTAAAACAAAAAAACGATATCAAATTTTCATGCATACCTGAACTCGCATAAGTAATCGCCGATTTTGATGTTCAATTTGTTTTTGACGATATTCGTTTTGTTTCAGTCGGTTAACCTCGTGCTTTAGACATTTTATATAATCCACCGAAGACTTTAGTATTGTGCCTTTATTTGGACGAACGTCACGTACCACCTCGTAGTAGGGATCGTTGGTTTTAGGAAGCAATGTACCAAGTTCTTTGATTCGATCGTTAATATTAAAACGACGCCGTCTTTCGACTGAAATGAAAGTAAAAAAAATATTATTCAGTGATTCATAGAGGGTGGTTGAATTATTAGAATAAGAATGAAGAAGGGAAAGGGAAGAAAGTCTTCTGAGCATTTAGGCGGAGCAACTCCTTATGATTCCTCATATATAATGTGAAAGCCTTAGAGGAGATTTTAGAAAACAATGAACTTGGATAGTCTGGCGAACCTATTACATCGACAATCATGAGCTATTGGATTATCTGTTGCACTACTATAAAATGCCTTGCGGTACAAGTAAGATAAGTTCTATTAGATCCTTCTGCGCCATTAAGCAACCGAGAAACTGGTATACACTTAGCTTGTAAATTTGTGAACCCTTCCTAGCAAGTTCATCGGTTGCCTCGTTTCTTGGTATGTCACTGTGACCTAAGACTCAATAAAGAGGAACCTTGAAACGGTGATTTATACGACAGCGGTGAACCAGGTGAGAGTTGATCATATTCGAGTCAAGTACTTTAATACCAGCTTGACTGGCAATTCGTGATATATCGGGTACCGCCGTTAGCAGTATTGTAACATTGCTTACGGTAAAGATTTCTACAGAAAGAAACGCTACAATAGTTAGGTATGTAGTACGATTTCCGAATATTGTGGTAATCCGAAAAGACCACAGCTTCCAACCTTATATTTAGTTTCGATCGATTTCTCGTGCATAGATGCACTCTTCTTGGCCAGTTCATCCGCCTCTTCGTTACCCTCAAAACCTGAGTGCCCCGGCATCCAATGCACCGTTAGGTGGTTCCGTTCACCAAGACTAGCCAGTGCTTGAACACATTCCCACATCAGCTTCGTCTTCATTTCACCAGAGGATATGGCCTTTATTAAAAGATATTCGAGGGATCGCGAATTAGACCTCGTCATATGGGTTCCTTTTCGTCCCTCTGCCAAGAGCCGTCTCAGCCAGTTCCTGTCAGGAGACTCCTCGGCAGAACCTTGACCTCGACGCCCCTTGTTAGATCGAGCATTTGCCTGCAGGTTAGCTGCTCCATGCTAACCATAGGGCTGCCGGTAAGAGCCAACCTCCTGTTCGCCAAGGCCGGACATTCGCACAGAATGTGCTCCGCCGTCTCAGTATCCTCTAGACACAGGTTGCACGCATCATCCTCTAGGATCCCCATTCTTTTGAGATGATGTCCGAAGCAACCGTGCCCAGTAGTCAGTGAAACTAACCAACGGAGAGTTCCTCGCTCCATGCTTAGAATTCTCCTTTTGGTCGTTTCGCACGACAGCCTAATCGGAGGATATGGCCTTAAGTGCACCCTGGCTATCTGAATAGACATATATATACGGAGGAGGTTTTCATTGGCGCATCGGGCGATGGCATACACCTCCGCCTAGAATATGGTTGCAAACTTCTCTAGGCTCTGGTGTATTTTAACCCTGTGTGAGACACCATAAATTCCTGCTCCGACCCTCTTTCGGTTTTAGAGCTATCCGTGTACCCGATTAGGGCTGCATTTTCATGGTTTACAACCACATCTTCCCTGTCTGGTATGTTGTCTCTAAAGGGCATACAGAAGTTATATTTGCTTTGCATTCTGTCTGACACCATATCTAGAATTAGTTATGAATTAATTTTATCAGATAGGGAGATGTGACTCCTCGATCTCCAATCCCCATAACTGTCTGACGTGGCTCTGTACATCACTGCTTTCGCCTCCTTTTCAATAATTTTACTAAGGAACGTTAGTAGTTCATAGATCTCAGGATCTCACACCTCATAAAAGAAGGGGAGTTAAGCACAGCAGTGCCTCAATAGCCGTCGTCGATGTGGTGTTCATAGCTCCGGTTACACTTAGACATCCCAATCTTTGAAGCTTGATCAGCTTAAGATCCATTGTTTTTTGTGTAGATTTCATCCACCAGGCCGCGGTGGCATTACTGACCATGGATCTCACTATCGATTCATAGAGCAAGATCATGATACCTGGGGGGCTGACCCCACGTTGCTCACGCTAGTTTCCTGCAGTTCCACAGTGCCAATATGGCCTTGATATGGCAGAGATAGTCCATCCATCATCCTTTTACCACGGAGTAATCTTGAGTCCTGTTGTGTATTTTTAACTACAACATTCAGAGATAGCAACTTCACCTGTAGAACAATTCTACACATAGTTCATCCACTCATTGGGTGCTTGCACTACAGTGCAGTTCTCTTCATTGGAATCAGACTTCAGTGTTGAATACCTTTTGTAACCTGGATATGGTGACAGGAGAAGTGGAAGAAAGAGAGATTTTTTATGGACGTATTAAACTTGCCATGTCATGCCACGCTTAAAAATTATGAAGTAACACTTGATTTGCATAAAACATAAAAAAACTTGTTGTAGCAGTTTAAATAGAAAAATTCATAAGTTAATGTAAATTTACAACTTACTCATGTTATGATTGTCTTTTTTCTGTCTATCTTTGGCTAATGCATGCATTTCTGCATCAGTTAATGTCTGTGGCTCTTGTTTGATTGATAAATCATTTGAATAAGTTGAATCAAGCTTAAGGGAATCAGCTAATGCACTCGATTCATATGCTATGATGTCATCTAGCATGTCCTCTGTCTGAAAATAGAAAAGAAGAAAAGAACTTGTTAAAAGAAATAGTGAAACATGGAGTGATTATTAAAAAAAAGACACTGATTGGAAAAATCGGACCCATTACAATAACTTCCAAATGGGGACTTCAAAATTTCCATTCAAATTGCAGAAAATTTATCCACTCATGGGCTATAGGCCAGCATTTTATTTTTGAGAAATTTTGAAAGTCATCAGATCTAGGCACGAAGGGATTGAATAGAAAGGGCAGGGTCTTCCTGCAGGCACCTGCAAAAGTTAAGCTAGGAATTCTGTGATTCTTGGCAGTTATAGCGACCAGAAGTTGTATTACAATTGTTCAAAATTCATGTGCTAAAACCCATACAATTTTAAAAGCCATCAGATATAAATACGAGAGGACTTATTTATTCATTTATTAACAAATTCATCAAAAAAAAACTGATTACTACAAAAGCACTACCGCTGAAGTGGTCTATTGACGAGAATTGTACTTGTGAAGCCACTGAAATGTTACATAGTAATTTCATACGGAAAATTGTGGCTCACTTCCAACATTTGTCAGGTTAAAAATTCCCAATCTCCTCTCCCCTAATTTCCCTCTGCCTAAGCCTTGTGCATCATACGGTTGTTCCCTGAGTTTAGGCAATATCTTAAAAAAATCTAGCCGCGAGAGAACTCAATGAAAGGCGATGGCCCACGAAAAACTTGACGTTTCTGAGAAGTTATAGTGGGCTTATAGCATAGGAATTTAATTTCACGAAATTCTAAAAGCTGGTTATTATGCTAAAATTACGGAAACATAATTTCAAGTCATATAAGTCACTTCCGGGCTGCCTCAGGGAAGTCATCTTGGCCCACTTATTTTTATTCTTTCTATTAGCATGACTTGAATACGCATCGCAGGGTAAAATCCTTTTTTGTATTATGTCCACTTTCGGCGTATAGCGACTGCTGAGAGAAACTTCATTAGATCTGTGCTGAAAGGCCTGTGCTTTGTAATGATCCTATGATCCTTTCACCTTAACAAGAACGGTTTGATATCCGTAGGGAAAACGACGTAGAGTTACCAATACAGTTTTTCTTCGTCTCGGCCTTCATCTACTACTCTTCACCTTCTCTGCTTATCCCTACGATCACTAATCTTGACGTCACACCTCGCAGTGATGATCTCCCTACTGTTATATCCTCGCCTCCGTCAGCCAAGATACTACTCTGAACAGCAACTGAGCATCGGCATACCAGAAAACTCCAAGAATTGGATGGTATTAAGAGGTGATATAGTACTGCACTGACTTCTTTTACACTCTTTTCCAATGCCTTGTCTAATACCTGGTCAACAAACAGAGCAATCAATCTGAAAACATTCGTTTATCTTAAATATTACGGGAACTTTAAAATTTCCATAACTGGCAGGTAAATATTAGACAAGATTTCAAGTAGAGAGTACCCCGCAACAACCCGGGGGTTGAATCAATAATGAAAGGGACAAAAATGTATCAACTATCACCTTTGCTCGCTCTGATACCATTAAAACTGGTTCACTGGTTCCTTCTCATATGAATTTGATAATTGAAAACGCAATCGTGAACGAAATTATATACGAGCGAAATCAGAAATGATAATGGCATGGAAAAATATTGAGGGGTATTGTGTGTGAGCTTCGCTGTTTGGGGAGTATATTAGCATTTTTAAGCTGGACGGAAAGTTGGCGACACACAATCATAATTACAGCAGCAGTGATTATGATCATTCCAGCATTGTTAGTTAAGTGAAATTTTGTTTGATCATCAATCAGCGTTTGTTGCTAAACGGATTTTTTTCTTTTTTTGATAATGCACAAGGAACAAAGTTGAATCTGTATTTTAAAGTATTATCTTGATTAAAAATGACAATACACGTCTGCAAATCTGAGTGAATGTCTGGGACCCTTTGGTTACGTTTGTTATCTTCAAAGATAAAACTTGTCGCAAGATTACTAACCTAAATATTCATCATAATTAAATTGACACACTATAATTTGTAACGCCAAGATATGTCAAGTTAATATCTATAATAAAAATTATAGGTCACAAAAAAAGAGACGATCAAAAAAAACTGCAGGAGACTGGAACAATTGAGTTGAAATGTTTGCAAGCAAAAAAGGGCGAAAAAATTGAAAATCATTAGCAATAATTGAAGAATCGAAAGGGAAATTAAATTATGACAAAACGTGCACAGTGGGGCGGAGGGGGAGGCAGGAAGGTCTTTCTGGCAAATTGTGGCAATTACATAAGAGCTGATTTACGCTTGGTTAAGTGCAACTCAGCAAAAGAGTTGAAACGGACATTGCTTACTAAGAAGCTAGTCTACTGGCCTGCAATAGCCTCAGTCCATTTATAGATATATTAATCGAACGGTTCCGTTGTAATTTGTAATTAATTCTGAATTACATAAGACTGATGGTCAATGGTTAATAATAGAAGTGTGACCGTGGTTGTGTATGTTACTCATGGAAGGGATAAGAACGTAAAATATCGCTAATACCTATTCGTAAGCAAGCCCTGGCTATGTGAAATATTTTTAAACTTTAATCTTAATCCTTCTCTTGCCTTTCTCCGCAACAGGACTGTAGGATCGTATAACAGTGGGGCCAACGGTAGCACATACATTTCTTCCGTAGGAAAGAGAATAAAAAAATAGACCGAAACCATTTCATGCGGACTGGGAGAATTTCTGCTAAAGTCCGATCTTTCAACAGCGGCGTGAGACCAAAAACCAAGCAGCCAGGAGTAAGGTGCTATAAAACTCTAATCTAATAGAAGATCTGGAAAGAAATACCCCCGGCTAAGGTACAGCTCTCTGAAAAGGACGGTGCACTGGTAGCAAAAAGGCATAACTACCCAATGAAACCTTCATTGACAGAGTAGCTGAAACCGATCGAGAAAACCATCCTAATATTGTTAGCCTTAACCGAAAAAGTACTTGTGGTCACTACTTTTAGTAATTTTTAATTCTGCCCTGAGTATTTCGCTATCATCTGCAGACGCGGAATTCGCAACCTTGTTGAGCTGAGGAGGAAAAAATTCTGAGCACCTGGAAAGACGCAAAGGCACCTCACAAGAGTGACAATAGCTGGTGATGATAATAATGAACCTTGGGTCAAAAATTGTGGATTTTCTCGTCCTTCGAATGGCTCCTTACATTCTATTTGGTTGGTTGACAATGCGACCTATCCGGAATATGGTTGTGCTTGTTGGTTAAAGCCTACCATGGTTTGTTGGTCTGTGGTGGTGGAGCGTATACTTCGGTGTTGAACTGGGATGGACATTATTGCATCATAGTCTAATGCACCCGGATTAGAAGTTGAATATCTATCGGCGAATGCAGAGGACTTGCGTGAACAACGCCAGCGAAGGGGTATTGTCTGCCCGTCATTGTAGAAACTCATGGAGCTTGTTGAATGATTTTAGCTTTGCCTTGATCTTGACTTATTGTGTGGTGGACCCTTTACTCCTCATCTCACATGAGAGCGGGACTGGAGAATAAGATATAATGTGGCTTCCTTGGTCGCGGGAGTGTATTAAAAAGACACCCTATTGATAGTTTTCAGAAGCACATACATCTCGATGACCTGTGGACGAAAACAAGGACATTTTATGTTTTGGTCTTGTTGGATGTGGTACGTGGTGAAGTGTACCTTTTTGGTTGACAAGCCTAAGAAGGGTGCCCTATTGTGCATAATTCGGCGAAATCGAGGCTGTCTGCTTTCTGGAGAGGGTCGCAGAGCATTATTACTTTTTTATGGTGTATTATTATTTTTGCTAAACTGATCTGACTGAGCCAAGTTAGAAAATTCTGGGTCTTTACCCTAAATAGCTGTTTTGCTGTTTCTTGAGGACCTTTTCTACTAGTTAAACCATTTCACTGAAAGCATGTCCCACAAGTATGTTATGCAAGCGGAAGCCTATCCCACTCACTGTAAGAACCACTTCAACAGCGACATTGATGCAGTTTTGTTGGAGCCACATAATCCAAATATTTCGAAATCTGAAAATGTATATATATATACGCAATCGAAAGAACTTAAACTTGAGTCGTAATACGCAAAATTCATCGAATTAAAATTCTCAAGATAAAGCTAATCGAGTGGTCTGGAATAATCACCAAAGTACATATGAAGTAAAGAATTGTGTGTGATAAGTAGTGAAAAAACGGCAACCGTAGAAAAACTGTGACAGTTTACACGTGCTTTATCTCATTGTCTGCGGTGTTCAGTCGAAAGAAAAAAGAAAATTACAAAAATTTCGTGCAAATATCCACGAGGATTTATTTCACTTTTTTTCTTTTCTGTCCTTAATTTTTTTTTATCATTATCTCGATTTTACGAATGTAGGATCAGAGAATTTGTCGCTGTACAATAAGAGATAAGGAAAGGTGAGCAAATTTGGCACACTTTCATTTTTTCCTACATTTTTTTCACATTTTTAAACGAAAGTGCAATAAAAATGCAACAGAAAACTTTCCCCTAGGGAATTTATGTTCTGTTCCAAAATACACTTTCCCTTTTTGATTGTTTAAGAAAAACAAAAAAATAATAGCAAACGTAGAAAGAGATAACGAAACTTCTCGACCCTGTCATATCGGCACTTTTGGTCTAGTAATCAAAGGAAACTATCAAAACTCACTGATTGTCGCGTGCGCGCTGTAATTGCGACCAATGAAAACCCATACTGAATACGAAAAATAAACAAAGTAGAAAAAATAAACGAAAGAAAATCAACTTGATCTGATGGTGTTGGCCAGAATTTTAATTATGTTAAATTTGGGGTATACAACCAGTCAATTAGGACAGATTTTATCTTTTGTTCGTTGAGTAGAAAGCCGCCTGCACCCCACTAGATTGAACAATAATTTTTTTTTATAAAAGTGCCGTCAACATAAACGAATGAAAAAATCAGGTTATTATGATACGAATAGTAACACAAAAAAAAAGAAAAGAAAAATTGTTCTGAAATTGTGTACCCTCTAGAATTTTGTAATTTTTATTTTTTTGTTTTTACCTTGGCACTTATAAAGACGCCCAAATCAAAAAGACAGAGATAGAGAGAAAAGAGACACGGGAGAGGGAGGGAGAGGGGGACAATGTCGCATACTTAAAATAAAATTCAATCACACCTGAAACGTAAGCTGAATTTATTATGATGGCCGGAGTTATTGATACAGTGTGAATTTTGTTGTTGCATAATAATGTGCGCGTGCACTTCAAGTTAGTAGACTTTTGTGGCTAGTATTGTAAGATTGCGTTGTGCTGCAGAAACATTAGCATTGACATTAACGGGCATATAGTTGCCTATGACCTACTACCTCCCGCATAGCCGTTAGCAATGGTATTGAATGGCACTATTGATGGGGAATTTTTGACCGCTTAAGAGGTTATATTGGTTCTTAGTTTCGGAAAGATACTATCTTTTTCACAGTACTTTATCTAGCCAATTAGCTTAAGCGTAAACGTATAAAAGGTTTTCAGTAATTCCGGCTGCAACTAGGTAATACGTCTGCCCTGGATGAATATTAAAAGGAAAAAGTCTCATTTGCGACCACACGACTGTTCTTGTTTCTTGCCGAGGACCAGGTGGACCGAAGAAGAAACTACTTTAAAAAGAAAGAAGTAAAGGCAAGAAAACCAATGATGCATTGCACTGAGAGTACAATCAACGTTTCAAAAATTTAGAATCCTCTACTGGCCAAGGTACAACGACAGAGGAGTAGAGGGTAGAAGGTTTTCTAGCCTGGACATCCATCAGAATGCCTCAAAAGTACTGTTCTCAGGTTCGGTTTACTCGGATCTAGCCGACTGCAGCTTACTGTACGTAGAAGACCCAAAGGAGGAACATTATTTCCTGGAGTGAAGAGAAATAACGAAAATGACTAATTGGTAAGTCGATCAGGTTTATCCAAATCAATCTTTAGAGTGTAGCAGATGACCTGCAAGTCATCTTCGGGAAGAACGCAGTGGACACTTCTGTTATTCAGAAACTCTGGAAGTCAAATGACTCCATGATATCACCAAGGATTTCCAGCCGGAGAGTATATCTATCTTAGATGTTCAATGTTAAAGCTGTGAGGCATGACTCTGATTGCAAGAACGGCCAAAGAATTGTGTGGGACAAGCTTTGTGAAAACAAACCAATCTACAATACGGAGACGTTGATGCATTTCTTGTTCCAGAACGAGCTGGGACATAACTTTTTTGACAGTACGACTTGGGTACGCGAGTAATAAAATATAGTGGGCAGAGATCCATCGGACGTTAAAGAATAGGTAGAAGGGTTTGATGATTTCATGCTCACGTTTGGATACCCAAATTAATGTACAAAAATCAAGTATCTAAGCACTTTCGTTGGGAAACATGTTGTCGCCCATTAAAATATCGAGTGCATGGATTCCTTTAAGTATCTTTAGGCATATTAACTCCAAGAATAATACTCCGCGTAAATTAGGATCTGTAACACTTAAGGAAATTAGACTATTATCCCGGTTAGGTTGCTGTTGAGATCTTGGCTACCATTTAGAAGATCGAAGGAAAATATTTACTAAGACCTGCTATGATTTTTGGTGAGAAGTGTAGATCATAATGGAGCAAAATATGAGAGCGCTTAGAGCCTCTGAATGGAGATACCTGCGCATTACTTATGATAGCGTCCTGAATACAAGAAATTTTATAAGATCCCTATTCCACTACTTCCTCTTACACAACGAAAGTGGTTTCTGATCTATCACAGATCAAATTTTATTGACCAAGAAGGATCTTCAACTGATAGAGCCAAATTATTGTCCGGCTATATGGATATTACGACATATGTAGTGAAATGCTTCAATTCAATAAACGATCTTGACTAGCCTTCTGCCCGACCTCCTCAAATTTCCCAATTCCACGAATCGTTTAATTTCAGTTGAATGAAATGCACAAGTGATTCAAGTGAGTACTCGTCGTAGAGTAGGCTATATGCCATCGCAAACCGTCTCAATAAATTTGGGTCAAGTCAAAGAAGACTGTGATCAACAAAGGCCCCCAGACTGCCTTAGGAAAATTCGCCGCCGGCAGCAGCATACCTCTGACGTCTCTTGTTGCGCGTATAAGTCACATAGTTACTGACTTGCTAGATGTACATGATGACTATGCTATATGTCCTCGACCGCGTATGTGCAAAATTCTTAAGATGCGGTCGCATAACATACACACCTTGACTTAGCTCCACTTTGATTGCTTCAACGTTCAACTTGACTTTCTTGATCGGCTCTGAGCAACGTAGAACGACGCGACGGTCTGAGCTGTGAGCGATTAAAATTAGATATAAGATTGACCAGAGTGTGTCTTAGCTATAAATTGTGAATGGGTAGAAATCGGGGAGTAAACGGGTGGTAGTAACTATAGTTTATCGGTGACACTTTTCATGGAAATCTCTGCCAGGGTGAGGTATCTATTCGAGATTGTAACAATAGGCGGTTGGGACACGTGTAAGCATAGCTGCTTTCATTGCCCTGATAAGAAATAAGTGCAAATTTAGATGCTTGGAGGTGATAAGCGATGTGTCGCGCGTTTCGTGGATCATTATACTTTTTATGGCGCAGGTAAATTTGCACAACGAAAAAATTGTCTTTTCTTCACCCACTTCATTTGCTTTTGTTAATTCCTGTCCCAATTCGTTCTGATCCGCCATCCACACCAAAGAAAATATCACGGAGCGATATCATCGTCTTATCAAGGGGGAAAAACGTGCGTTGGCATGATGATGACTGAGTGTAAGAGATCTTATCGCGAAAATGACGAGGAGAAGAAAAGATACACAGCTGATTGTTGGTGACGAGTAAACAAGGTTTGCTAAGACTACACAATTCTCAAGAGATAGGCTTAACCTAATTGCTACAGAACTGAATGTCGTAACGGCGTGCCATAACTAGTGATAAGAATTCACCTGAAACGAGGAAGATTGCCACTTAATAATCAGGGAGGGTTTTATATGTCGATTTTTGTCGATAAGAAATGATGAGGGTATTTACAGGGGAAGTTGGAAATTTTTCCCATCTAATCTCCGCTGAAAGATACCTTACATGACCGGTTGTTGGGTTTAAGATATAATAGTTGGGTTTTCTGGGGATTTGGGTGGATAATGGGCTTACGCCGCAGTTCTGTCATGTAGGTCTTATTCTAAGTTATCGCCAGTTTGGTTATCTTCAAAGAAAAAAAGTAGCGCATTCAGTGATAGGTCCAATTCTGATGAATTTCCAGCTAAAAAATTCATGGATCCTGGGTTTTTGATATCAAATCATCATTGCTACTGCTGCTATTATTTGTTACTATATAGTCGCCATTTAATAGCAGCAAATATGCCCAAAGATCGGTAAAACGATTGTGTATACGTTTAAAAAAAACAGGCAACTTTGAGTCCCATTGATGACAATGAAATCCGTTCTGCCTAGCGTTAGTAAGTTAGATAATCTTCGTAGAAGAATCTAATCTAAATGATTACTCGAAATCAAGGGAGTGATCATAAATAAAACTTTGAATAGGATTGAGAAGAGAATGAAAGAGAAATGAACAAGAAAATGTAGAACTTTCCGGATCGCAGCATTAATCTCAAACTATCAGAAATAATAGCATTCAAGAAACTTCCAATCCATTTCGGATAAGTATTTTGAGTTCAACTGAGAGCAGGCGATGAAATTTGCAACAAGAAAGTTGCTTCGGAGACCGAGGTATCAGGGCCGAAAATGTTAAAGGGTGATCCAGCACACAAGTTCACAATTTCTGGTAAAAGCATTTTCTGAGCGTTCACGCCTGTCTGGTTGACCTAGTCGAGGAGTCTGTTCAAGGAATTTCTGAAATTCCAAGCAGCGAGTGTTAAATATCTCATCCCCAAAAAGGTACAAGCCGTAACCCTGTTACCTATCGGTCTATTATGTGTTACGTCGACTACTATTGCAGAATAGATTGGTTTGACAACCTTTCGATTTAACGCAAATCTTTTTGCGCATTTTTTCTAAAGGGCCTGGAAACTGTGTTCTAGAAAAATAAAAATTTTCTAAAGATTGCAACTCAAGCTTTTGAAGCGTATCCTAGTTTTATAGCTAGGATGCATTGCTTAGAAAGGTTTAGTAGTTTTGCTGGAGTGACAACAATGTTTTGTTCTTCTGTCGTACCTGGGGGCAGCCTTGTTGACTTGGAAAGTCTTCCTTGTATTCCGTCAATTTTTTGGTGAATTTATAAAAAAGTACCCCAAGCATTATCAGTTCATCCATTTCTGACCTTCTTCTTTATAATTCTTCACTTTTTGGACCCGAATGGTACGAAGGTTATAGATTCATAGATCCGGCTCGAAGGACCAACGTAAGAAACAACCTCACTTGATACTTGATTATTTGTTCTGAATTTTCTTAAGCTTACATCAGGTGGGGTTTAAGAAAAATTTACAACATCTGTAAAAAAATTCAATTTTATTGCCATATTTGTAATAACAAAAAATATGATTATAACATAATCGATTTAAAATTGATTGCTAAAATCAGAAATTGAGCACTCACGTGTAGATGTGGATTAATTGAAAGACTTGCAAATTGCCTCTATGCAGTGAAAAGCGGTCAACGACCAAGTGGAAGAATTTCTGATACTTGTGTATGATTAAACTCCCTGACACCTTGACTCGGCCCTCTTTGATATAAACAACTTTTATTTTAATCACTTTTTCCCATGGAGTGCAAATTTTTCGAAGGACAGGAGGTTTTATAAAATAGGACATCTTGAAGATGTATAAGGGGCCGGGTACAATAAACATTTCTAGATTCAATAAAAATTCTAACATAGGAACAAATTCATATCAGACGAAAAGTTCCAATTAACCCCGAACATTTGTTGATTTCTTGGCCACCAAAGTAGCACCAGTACACACTGTTTGAACGAGTTCCAAATTGATTTGAGTTGATTCAGTAATAGTAAATCAATCGTCCCAGTCTATTAACCAATTTTTCCTATCATCTTTTCGCTTTTCCCTTTTCGCTTTCTTCAAATAGTTCTGTTTACACTGGTTTCAGTGGAGATACATTCTTGGCATCACGATCACTCTTGCATGTTTAATAATTCCCAGCCCAACTATTGGCAACTATGGCATTCCACATTACAATTGCATCTTTAATATGGAAAAAAAACTTTCGTTGCTATTATCTAAATTAAAGTATATGACATAGAGTTTACGATAGCCCTGCCCCCATCTGATTTATGATTCAATCTAAAGCCTGCTACACTGATTGTGGCTGTGACTAACCATTATTCGATTCTGATTTGATTTTGATTTGATTTGATTTGATTGTATCTATCATACTTGTGCTCTGGTGTGTTGCACTGTTTTGGCTTAAGCTCAGATTATTGCGTTCTATGCGAGTGTTACACATTTCTTTTCCTACCATTTGCCCTGCCCCTTCCCGGAATATTAGAGAGCTTTTGAGGCGACATACTTAAAAAAATTATTTTTGCAAGAGACAATCAATTTGTTGCCATTGACATAGTCAAATCAATTTTTTTGTGTCAAGGTTGGATAACTTGGAAGTGCTTGGGGATATCTCAAGATCTTTAAATATTGCTCATGCACGCTAGAGTGATCATACTGATAATTAAATTAAAAGAATTGATCTCGTTCAATTTAGACAGGTTCAAATCTCAAGCATGTGCATTTGACTTGTGTAGTCAAGTGAAAGTAAAAATATTTTTTTTGTTTTATTTTCCTAGTTTTGGTGTACGAGTTTCAAATCAGGACTCAGACTGACCAAATTGGGTCATTGGATAAATTTTATACCTTCCTGTAGTGAGATGACGAAATTCGATTAACTTCTTAATAGTTTGGTATCGAGCAATACATGTCCACCATCAGAAAGGACTTACTACGAACCCTCTGACTCTTGACTTTCATTTCAGGCATGCTATTGTGGTAGTGGGTTCAGCGACAAGCTATCGCCGACAACCCAGCCACTTTACACTGTCTCCAAAATACAGTCGGAAGGATGTAGATTAACTGGACACTTTTACTTCATCGGGATACAGATGCACCAGAGCTGTTC
>QYTT01090388.1:0-23333 GCA_006980735.1 Dasypogon diadema
CGGAAACCCATTCTGAAATTTCCCTACAGATTACATTTGGGTGAAAAAGTCATTTTTCACTCCAGTGAATGTCGTGCTCTCATCAAAATCGTTGATAGCTGGTTCTATACATTAAAACCATGAGGAGATAATTTGCAAGCTGAGATTGATGCTACATTTGCCACTCTTGTCATTTTCGATGCCTATAATGCTTTCATTTGAGTGGTGCTATAAATTTCCCTAAGCTGGTATTAACCTCTTTCCCAGTTACTTTATGGGTGAACTACCATCATCGAATAGGTCTCCTAAAATGCTATGCAAATGTTAAGAGGCTGACACTCTATAAGACCTCTGCAGAGAACCAATGTGAAAGAGTGTCAGGTTGTCGGGACACTCACTACACTACGGAAGATGGTTTCACGAAAATTTAATAACTGCCTGTGCAAGATTAATTAAATTTTGACATTCGTTTCGATAATTAATTATCCTTGCTCAGTTGCTGACAGGCAACCAAAAAGTAAAATTCGCCTCCTGAAAGTAGGTTGAAATTAAGGAAACTGTCGTCAACCTTAGGATATTTTTCTTTTCTTTTCTTTTCTTTTCTTTTTCTCTCTCTCCATTGCCCATTCCTTACCCGAGTAAAGCTTGTGCAGAAATTACAAATTCCATTTCCGTTGTCACGTTAACTGGGTCTTGGTCTCCCCAAACCCAGATTCCGGCTATAGAAGGGGTAAAATTCTCAGAAATTATCGAATTACTAAATGAAGCGAACGAGATCGAAAGGGTTATGGCGGGGTTATCTGAGACATTCTTGGGTCGACATTAATTCAATATTGCAAGAAAAGACCACTGTCATCAAAGTGAATTAGTTGGAAATTTTGCGATTACATCGTGGAAAGGGAGGGGTTGTTTGCAACGAAATTAACTAAACTGGTCTAATTTACAGAATTTTATTACCACACTGTTGGGAAATTTATTTGAATTAATGTGAATTGTTTTTGTCATATCCTGAATACCCTGCTGGGAAAATCTAAATAGCAATTTACAACTTTACATCAGATCATTTCAAAAGTGATCTCTGATTTTGAGACCAGATTTCTTGGTATGCTTTTATTCAATTATTGCCTACAAGTTACCCATCTACAAAATTTTGTCATCTTAGTTCTCTGTTCTGTAGTCTGTAGTCTGAAACATTTATAGTTTTGAGTTGAAGAATAAACAGAATAGAAAGGTATCATCTTCGTCCTTTTATTCCTTGAGTGGGTTTTGAACAGATAGTATTCTGAAGGTTTAAAGTCAGGGAGATATGGTGGATGGTTCTTATATCTCTGAATAATCAGAAATCGGATTTTTAATTTTTCTAGAAATGAAGCGAGAAGATCTTTTGAACTGTGTCAACGGCAATAGGGACGCTGTAGAGTGATTTTGCTTTTAGATGTGTGGATAATGAGGAGGTACTTTCGGCGATCTTGTCTATTGAATCTATGGTCATAGACATATTCAAAACTAAACCGTGTAAAATCTAAAAAATGCTAAAAGCTGGTTAGCAATATCGGAAATAGATTCAAAATGCTGATAAAACTAAATCTAAATTACTGTTCTAGTTTCCCTAATAATTCTCGGTCTGGTTTTATTTTCAATACTTTTTTTTTGCATTATTCATGGCGCATCAAGTTCTCAAATAAGCAAACACTGAGCTTTCGATGGTTTAATATGCATTAGTTCCACCTTAACGCGCGTGACAATATTCCCTGCTTCATAATTACCTTATTAGAATTCATGCAATACCTACTTCATTAGCTGTCACATCACAATGATATTAGAAATTCGCGGAAATCACTTCAGAACAAAAATACCATACCATCCCACATAACATCCAATCATAACAACAGTTCCATTGAGATTCTCTTAAAAAATGTCTTAACAGAGGTCTCAAACCGTTCTTCCAAACAAAAAAAAGAGAAAAACCAAGAAAAAGAATTTCTCATAAACCCAATGCCATCCAACCAAAACCACCAAAAATTCCCTCTTGCAACTCAACACGTACATTCCCCCGGTGGTGAAACCTGAACTGTGGGAAAAGTGGGCGATACTTGAGAAAATGGGATCAGAAGGTATTGGAGGTGGCTAGATAAAATTCCTTTTCCACGAGTAGTAGAAAACTCATTTCCTTGGCACCGACGATGTTTGTTTCAATTTGCTGAAAAAGTAAACAAGATATACTGCCGGACCTAATATGGTGAAACGTAATCGGTTTTATGTTTTATGGCTATGCAGTACCACCCATCCGTTTTATACGCTTTCAGGAAAATGCATGCTATCTCTAGACCCATGGTAGACAAACTTAATATGATTGCACTCCTTGAGAAAGTGAACAAATGTAATGGAATTTTTCAACAGGAAAATTATTCTTAAGTGATATCGTAGTATCCTTTTTGTGTGTAATAAGCACCTCGGAAGTCGGAAGGTATGTGACATGAATATTGAAACCGAAATTATGGGTTTGTTGGTGGAAAGTAATGAATATGAAATCCCCCAGTGAAAATATAGTAAGGAATATGAAATTGTTTTGTTGATGTGGTCATAGATAAATTGATGTAGAATATCACTGCTCCAGAGAACTGTGTGGCAAAGTGGAAAAGTTAATTGAAAGAGTCACGCACAGAGTTTGGGTCATTAAATCCTGGACAGGAAGTCAGTTTTAACTGAGGTAGGAGTATTATACTAAATTTTGCTTTTCCTCACCGGTGATAAATGTTTTTATATACCCAGAGGTAAGAAATATTGTAGCCAGGAGCGAGGAGTTGATGTGATTCCTCCAAAGAGTATAGCATAATCTCTGTAGATCGAATCCTTCGAATAGTCTATCTTTCCCTTAGATTCTTTCCTCTTCTACTTAGGAAGCATATTCAGTCCGGACTAAGTACAAGATTCACAAGTTTCTAAATGTATGATACTGGCCCAAAAAAAAAACTTCCAGAACGGAACCCACCCTTTTTTGATGTCAAGCCTAAATACATAGGTATATAACTGGATTTGGAGCTGATCTGGCAATATATCCTGTTGAAGGAAATACATATTAAAATTGGGAGAATGTGAGGGCTTACCGAGGACAGCACACTGGATATATACGACAGACGATTACACTTATCTTGATTTTCGCTGCGGTGGTAGAATTTGAGTTCGAAGACTGCACAGAATTTTCATTCAGTTCTTCAAGATTTTCTATTCTGTTTCATCCACATAGATTATGTCTTGGTGACATCGACATCTGAACAGGAGCACCTCAAACATTTAATGTAAGTCTTCAACTTTTGTCTGATATCAAAACGTCTGTCAGAAGACAGAGTTGATGTCATCTTAAACTTCAAACGACCTGAAATAGTCAAAGAATTGAGACATTTCTTGGACATGATCAATTTTTAATGACGCTTCCTTCCACATGCAGCCACAATATCAATCGGATCTAAGTAGCCACCTTTCACAGGTTCCAAGAGAAATGCTAATAGTAAAAAATACTGAAGTTCCGAACTCAAACATCGACAAGTTAAAACCCATTACTTGAATTCCTTTGCCTGAGAATATCCCATTTGTGAATAAAATTTTATTCTTCTTGTTTTTCCGTTTTTCTTTACCATTCTCCATGTAGGAATTATGTTTCCTAATTTCTAGAATTCTCTTAATGGCCAACAAATTTATTCTCTATATTGAACAGAACCATTTGCTCTGAAAATTACTTTCGACCATATAACGAAATTTCATGAATACTTTGGTCCAACTACACGAATATAGATAAGTTTGTCATCTGCTCCCTTTGCCATTTCCTTCGTCACGTCCTTTGTTTTGCACCCATTTTCGGGACCCAGTTAATCCAATTTCCAGGGGATATCCTGGAGCATTTGGAAACTAAAATATGCTCTTAATTTACCTCTACCACCTCGATACTGTGTTGAAAGTTGGCTATTCTGAAATAGGAGAGATACACTTTGAGTCTTTTCTGATTTTCCAACCGACTTTTATACATAACTCACTTTATTTATTCAAAAATGTTTATCAGAAATCTGGATAGCATAGTGCCCTGATATTACACATACTATTTCTCTTATCAGTTGATTTTCCAAACAACCCCTAACTAACTAACCCCTTCGTGTACACGTGTAACACACGCACAAACTGTAAATATTTGGGTATACAAACTTCGAGCAGCCCATACATATTCCTTGCATGAATTTCTCTTACCAATCGCCCTTTAAAGTGGAATTAATAGCTATTCCGACCAGGTGGTGAGATATTCCCAGAGCATGCCAGTATGTTTTTAACAACTTTTCCAGTTTTTTTTGGGGAAATGTGAAACAATTAAGGAGCTTTACAGGTCTTCTGAGACCCTTTATCTTGTGCTGTCATATTTTATGATAATGTTACAATTTGCCTTTCAAAAATGTTACAAAATTTCCAACTTTAAATTCCCAAAGTACATACACTTTCCCTTTCTGTTGGATCGATCCCTTATGGATATCCATGTCCCCAACCCAGCCGTGCTCACTTTCAACACGTTCGCGTGGAAAGCTTTCAAGATGGAAAACAAATGAACATAGGCAAACAGAGTGACACCTTTTTTTTCTCCATCATGCCAATCACATCGACTGTGCGATTTATTTCCTTATCAACGTGGCAAAAAAAAAGAAAAATAAAATGGGGGTAAAATCTGCATACACTCTCCACATTACCAACATGTGTTGAAGTTTTTGAAGTGAGTGAAAGGTATGATGATGGTCGGGGAGCTAGCAGACATTTGAAACCTTCCAGGTAAGGGATCTTATTTCAAACTCTGGATAAAGTTTTTGGGTAACTGATGGAAATACAAACATTCCTCAGAAAATTTTAACGCAAATTTGATTCCAACTGAATGTGGTAACCACAAGGAGGGACTGTTCTATGTATGGAAATTTTAGCGATGTTGACAAAAGCCGCTCTAGGGTGGAGTGTGTTTGCTTTAAACTGTTCAACATTTGGCACTGATGTTGACAACTCAAGTTTCACTCATGGATTTATTAATAAAATGCATGTCAAAGTTCCACGCGCTCATGTCAATCCCTTCAACCCCTTTTGTAAATTTTATAAAGGGCGGAATTCGTTTTGTGTCAATAGAAATGCGAAAGGTACTTTCTGATAAGTGGCAAACAATATACGACAGAAAATAGTATAGTTCGGGTTTAGAATGAGAGTTATATGCGTAAAGAGTGGAAATAAAGCAGAAAACTTCTGGCACTATACCAGCCGTAAAGTTAATTGACAACTTTGTTAATGTTCGAGATTTAGTTGTGCTTTTTCGGATATCTTATCTTCCCCTACTCGAATACAACTTCTTAACGTTGCATGTCAATTATATTTATTTAACCCACAAGAGATCAGTAACTATGCCAAAAATACAATGCTGTAGGTAATTGTGTCTAGGTGAAAGGCGAAACTTAGTTTTTGTGAAGTTTATTTCCCAAATAGGTATACCCCCCATTTACCAGCACATGATATTAACGCCAACAAAAGCCTTTTCCGCAGATCCAACTTGCATTAAGCACTGTCCTCATTTTACACGTTTTTTCTCATTAAAGTAATTTACCTAACGTCCACTACGGACAGAAGGAAAAGGAGAGAAAAGGAAATTGATGGCTCTTATAATTCAAAAGTAGTGTCGACATCTACACATCCGGCCATTGTAGGTCTAAAGGTCCACTTAAAACCTACTTATCTCCTCCCCTACTTCAATCTCCCAATGCAGACGTTCTTCAGCATTTAGGCGAGTCCCAGAATCCCAACAACCCTATGCTAAATTATCCAAGGGGTAATTTTGACCCATTGACTGAACATTTCTAACTTCCAAATTGAAACAATTGAAGAAGTCATTCCAGTTGAATTATGACATCCGAGGCGCCAAATAAGTTCGCAATCTCCTGTTCTGCACTATAAGGGATACCCTTCCCAAAATCCTCAGCTCATTGTTGTCATATGATCGACTTCTCTTGGAGGCAACTAACCCCATTTGATGGGTATGTAGACCAGAAGACAGCGCATAGGGGAAATCAATTGAAGTGTTGATCGAGCAAAAATTAATTTGAATTTGGCAAATGGCCAAAAGAATTTATCGCAACGGCCACGGATAAATCCCCTCCCCCCCCAAGCAGTAATGGAGGGTTATGGGGCCGAAATCACTGTGCCGGAAGAAAAGTTTCAACAAAGTTTGTTTTCTTTTTCATCGGCAATAAAAGTAGTTTTACGAGATATAGACGTCTGGTCAGATGACTTGTTCGGAACGAATGCGATTGATAGATAAACGAATGAGCGGAAAATGTCAACATTTCACATGTCTGGATTTGGGATTAGGATGTGTAGATATTGACATATTGAGGTTTCTTGACTTCTGGGCAAAGCAATTATTGCTGCCGACATGCTGTGATTGATTGCAACATAACCAATTCGTTTGTTTAGTAAACAGCCTGCATCCGAGAGTTTTCAGGTGTTTTGAGTGTATTTTATCAATACTGTGGTTAAAATCCACCAGAAGGGTATTCATATTGATATGCTATGGGTTTCCTAAACTATTATAGGTGTCGAACGTGGTCTTCACCAGCATACAGTATATCGCATGAAATATATAAAGAAAAAGGACGAACTAAATCTTTGAAAACTTACGAGTATCTCAATGAAATCTTAAGATTTTTATAATCGTTGCAGAGATTGATAAAAAGAAATTGATAAAAAAAAACAAGAGCGCAATACTCACTCTTGTGTTTTCCGGTTCTCTGTAGAGCAGGGGGACACACACGAGCCACACACCCGCATAGATAGGTCATCCCTCTTTGTGGTTGGTTCAGAATAACAACTTTGGGCGGTTGTGTCCGTCTTTGAGAAGTAACCCTAGGTCGGTACCAGAGCCTACATAGGAATTTGAACCTTTTATCAGATGCTGCCAACTCTGGAGTCGACAGACGTCCCTCGAGGTTGAGTACTCAGCCTCTTGGTCCTCACGACTATCATCTATTGCTTTCGCAGAATTCCTATTCTGCTTCAGCCGCCTTAGCAACCTCCGTTCTTCTCTATGGCTTAATTTCGTTCGTCAGTTGTCGTTGCGATACTAAATAGTCTTCGAAACTATCGACTTCCTTGTCACTAAGATCCTCAAGCTATCCTAAGGTGTAGTTACTACGGAGGAGATTCCACAAGTAAACGGAGTTAAGGGTGTGTAAATAGGGGGTACTTCTTGAACCAGACAACAACGTGAAATTCTTCTTTTTGCCAGTATTTTCTCCAAAAAAACAAATTCGTTCTGAAAGGTCGTGAAAACCTTCAATATCTATAAAAATTTAGTATGAACACAAAATTTTAAGAGATATTCCACTTTAATTGCAAATATTCCTTTGCCTCTCAAGAATCTCCATCAGAAGTGGTGCAAATCTCCCTCACCTGATCAGACCTTTCCACAGAAACTTTAAAGTTTCCATCGTCCTAAAAACTCTCGAAATGAAATTGTAGATCTGAAATGAGATAAAAGCGAATTGAGCTCTTTTAATTTTCAATTTAACAACGTTTTGAATTTCCATAAAGCCGTCTATATTTCCATTCCAGACCCATGTGCCCGAATCAAGTTCAGATATTCAAGTGCCACAAGAAGGTCGTCCCATTTTATGGATCCCCACCTGTAAACAGCCTTTATGTAAATATATTTATCAAAGGTCTCGAGTGGTTATTGTATGGGCAAGGGACTTTGCATATTCATATCAAACAGCCCTTGGATGCTAGATGATATCATCTGGGCACTACCGTTCCACAGTGCAAGCGAAGTTTAAAAATCCCATTTTATCAGAAAAGAAATTCTGGGTATGGAGATGTTAAAATTTTTATGAATTTGGTTTTATATTACAGCGTCGTTCCATTGTGCTGTTATCGGACTCCTGAACATATATCTATGGGTTCAAAGGGGCGCCCCGCACTCCCATGAATCTTGGGATGTCGCAATCACAAGGCAAGGCAACTTAGCAGAGTTAGTATCAGGACTCCTCTTGAATTTGACCCGAAGACGTTGTCGCCTTTTATGTTTTGCAATAAAAATTTGCTTTTGGTTCATTACCGCTTTAAAAATTACCACCCGTTTCCTACCAAAACCCCGGGCGGGTATATCGGAGGCATTCAGTCCTTTTTCATGTGCCAAGTCTCCTTTCGGTCAGATATGTCGAACTGGGAGGGTGGCAGTTTCGTTGCCAATTCAAGTCGTTCATGGTCGGCTGGTTGGGTAATCAGTGGGAAAACTGCAAACGCTGGTAACAGCAGCCAATGACCAAGGGCAGTAGGGGCGAACTGTGAAAGGCTATGAAAATTGAGTTTTCCCTGTTTGAGATGAGATATTAAAGTCCCTTATCCATGGGAATTGAGTTCCCTTTTTTAAGGGTGTACTGTTGTCGGAGGTATAAAAGCGTTTTGCATGATTTTTTTAAGGTCAGCGATATGATCGACTATGATACCCCGGTAAACGATATCCCCACGGGATGGGTATTTTAGAAGTTTTTAATTCCCAGATCGATTTATACTGAAAAACGTGTGTTGGCTTTGCCCTGGGATAACAGCCTTGAATTATGTATCAGTTTGAACGAACGTTGTCGGAGCCTCATTGATGATCTCTTGGTTTTGCAAGAGAAGCACGTTGGACGGTATTTACCCTGAGGTTCAAGCAGAAATATCGGGGCTCAGCAGACCGGGAATTACAAACTGGAAAAGTGAGCTTGTTGCCAGGCCACAATAAAATTTCCATTTCTAGATTTCGATAATAGATGAAAATTAATACAAGACAACCTTCTAATGATAGCAATCTGAAAAAGGTCTTTCATTTAGTGATTAATTCGAAACCCAGAATAAATTGTCCAAATTCCACAAACAGATCCATTTGAAAGCGGGTGTCGTCCCTTAGTAATAATCCCCCGAATTCTGTGCTGATGAAGGTCGCTCTATAAACAATATCAGCGTGAAACGATATCACCGGAATTCATTACGGCTACCTGTCCCAAAATGGAGAATGAAATCACTCCCAGCATCTCTCCTAATTGTCCGGAAGTGGACCGGGAACGAAGCAATTAATTAAATTGTTTGATTCAAGGTTCCCGGTGGGGGGTGGTGCCCTCTGATGACCGCTGTCCAATCGATATGATAATACTATAAACCGGGCCATCTGTGTGAAGGCTGCAATGCTCTCAACGTTTCGGCTCCATTATTGAATTAATTAAATGTCCAGAAATCCCTACAAATTGCACTCACGAAAAAAAAACACTTTCCCGCCACTAAAATCATCCCTATACCAACATCCACTTGCACACCAGGTGGGATCCGTCCAAGTTTGTTAAATTTCTCAGTTTCCTTTGTTAATGAAAGATAAATCGAACTCTGGTCGGTTTGTTTTTGGAATTGTCCCTGCCTTCGTCCCCATGCATTGGAGTTAAATAAGTTTTTCGGCTTCGACGAGTGGAAAATTCAAAAGGAACAAGTCTTGCCGGGGTCAGGAAGGAATTTCATTTCAGTCATTGGGTTGTTAAGGGGTTTAATTTAATTTTGTCGTCACCAAGGGATTAGTCTTTGATTTTATTTCGACATGACCAACAAAACATGACATTTTGAATCTGAGTCGTCCTTTTTGTGTTACCCTTGTGTTTGACTGTTCAACTAGCCTATTTGAGTGAGGGTGATTGTAGATTTTGATGATCAAATGAATTGTTGAGATAAATCAAAAAGATTAGATAAGAAAAAGGTTTTTGCTGTGGAAACTCTTAGGGGACTAAATCAGTGGTCTCGTCAGAAAATAGAAACAGGTCCCCGCGGGATGGCCACTTTGACAGGCTTCGATGGTTCCTCGGACAGAATTTAGTATAAATAATTGAAAACAAATGTATACTAAATTTTAAGATTATAAGTCTCCGATTGAATTTTATGCACTTCTATGCAAATCACTTGTGTTGATTTTACGCTGTATAGGGATAAGAGGAACAATTTATGCAAATGTTTAGACATAGACAACAGTTTAAACAGAAGTCTCGTAAAGAATAAAAAAATTTTTGGTAAAGGTAAAACTTTATGCTATGCCAAGTCTCACCAGTGGTCCACTCCTCGGTTTATCTTCCCTCTCACGGTAGAGTTTGTGTTATTTATTTATTTGTTTTTAATTAGGCCTCTCATTTACACTAATTTCTGTGATTTAGTCAAAAATGGCACACAATATAAGACCCAAAGGACGTCAAGTGCAAAGATTTTAAACACGCCGATATTCATAAATACTTTATAAAACTTAAACGTTAAGAAGTTTCCTTTGAATAGTGTTGCGCAGAAATGAAGGTGATATTACCTGCAACATTTGTAAAACTTTCCATGTTTATTACAATTGAGGTAATTTTATGGAAAAGACGGTATATTATGGTCGTATAATTTTGGGATCCTTAAAAGACTCAGTTTCTTAAATTTTAAAATTTTCAACAATTCCATCTTCCACAAGGCTATTGTATTATTAATTTATTAATTTTAATACAAAGCAGGTGCTTTTTCAAATTCCTCACAAATTCATCTTGCTGCAAAATATTCAAAAGCCTTTGTTTCATCCAAATTCATTTGTCGAAGGGAACAAAGTACAGATACAGTTTTACTAAATCGATATATTTCATACATACAACAACCTTTTTAAACAACCTTAATGAACTGAACAGTATTATTGGGGTGATTATTCCCACCCTACTTTGTTATTGTTCTAAGAAAATTTTCTAATGAGCCCCCAATTAACTCGTCTCATTAATAAGAACCTTCAGTTTCCTCTTAATTTCTGAATTCCAGAATTGTTGTAATTATAAAGCTGTCGAAATTCTTAATGGTTTTCGTGTTGTCCTTCCCGTCTGTGTTATAACCAACAATCGATTGTAAAAACGGTGGGAAGTTTTCTAATTTCTTACATTAGAACTTTCAACCCAAAAATGTTTTTAATGCTTTTTGTATTCTGAGGTTTGAAATGGAATTATCATAATAAATATTCCGTCGAATGTATTAAATAAAGCATGAGCTACCTTATAATTAACTGAATAACTTAGGTATATCTTTGTATTTTCTTGCATTTAAGGTATCAGAGGTTAGACGGGTAACTGGGACTCCTGGTTCAATAAGAACTGACTCTAGAAGACCTAAAACCCAATCGTCCAAAGACGATTCACGTGTTTGGACTGCCACGTGTTTGGTGTCAAAGGTATCAGGATAGATATCCTCGCAATCACTTTCCCGGATCAGCTGGTAAGTTCCTAATAGATAGATGCTGTAAAGAAAGCAATAGATAAGAAGATATTGAAGAAGAAAGGATATGATGTTAAACCAAAATTTCTCAGACACGACTGCGCTATAAAACGCAGAGAGGTCAGGTTTTGTGAGTCAGGGAGTTGGGAAAAGTAAGAGCTAGAAAGCTAGAGCGCGCTGTAATCAATCTAGAAAATAAGGAAGTGTAATGTTGAAAAAAAATGAGTTGAGTACAGACTAGATCGAACCGAACACAACAAATAATTGAGTAGGTCCAAAAGAAGAACCTGGAGAAGTCACTGAAACACTTCAATAGGCTCTTTCATGCGACCTTACTAGACATTTAGGGGGCTTTTGACAATACCCCCCTTCTGTGCTGTGGAAAATGTGGCCATCAAAGGGGGTGTAGAGGTCCCAATAGTATTAAGGGCGATAAATATGCTATTCAGGATAACAGATAACCTATAAAAGTTGAAACAGCCAGCCTCTTCGTCAGACTTATGTGTGCAGTGCTTCAAAATGGATAAGACAAGTAAAATCTGAAACAAGTTTTACCCTTAAGTGGATGGCAGCATAAAAAGAACATTAAATAGCGTTTGTTATTTCCAGTTTACTAAGATGCAATTAATTTCAAAAGGGCCCAACTTTTCGCCCTACTCCATCACCCAACTTCTTGTAATTAACACGAAACTATCGTAATCCAGGACACGCTGTTGTTTTGCCGTCGTTCCAGAACAACTTAGCGTAAGTCCTTCAGTGAATAGGAACTTCTCGAAGTTGGCACCTTTTCGGAATGATTCAGTATCTCGGAAAACACAAACAGTAATCTTGAAACAACTGAAAATGTTCGCAATTAATGTTCATTCACTGCGGCACAAAATGAGCGAGCCTTTGAAAACACGTTCTCTAGGCTCAGGTGCAACGACTCTTAATTGGAATAACCAACAAGTCTTGTCCCGGTGATAAAGCGGTGAGTGTAAGTGAATGAATGAGTGGTGGAAGGTAAGGCACCTGCAGCACAAATGGAGAGCATTTCAAGCCGCCTGATGTAATTGCACTCAGTTAAATTGAAGTGAACAAATGAAAAGCGGAATGTCGGCAGGTCAGGACTAATGCTCGAGGGGTTTACATGGTATTTGCAGGTTTGCAGCCCTTCCGAAAAAAATGGAAAAAAAGGAGATTCATAAAACACAGCATCCACAGTACCATCTGTGGAGACTGTTGAGTTGCTGTGGAGCAGCTATCGCAGTAGCCAGCTCAGTCCCCGGTGAATTTGTTTTGTTTCACCACTCCCCGGAGACATCATTTCTACATTTGCCTGTCCTTTCCAGAAATATTCTTTACAGTCAAAACCTGAATTGTGGCAGTCTAGACATGGCGGCATCACCGAGATGTGTACGCTTTTAATTTATTAAAAATTTCATTTCGACTCGAAATGTACACTGGGTCTGGGAAAAGTGGGACTCCACCACACCGGTCCTACGGGATGGTACTTATCAATGGAGCCGGCAGCTGAAATTATTTTTGTTATGCAGATTGGTTACGGAATACGGAGTTGATGCAGTATTGCAGAATTTCTTTTAAGTTTATCCATATCATTCCAGACGTTCTCGTTTTTAATTTAGGCAAATTGCACTTGAGAAATACAAAATAGGAGACGAACGGACGGGGATCGTACGAAAACCGACAGATTGACTGGTGGCACAATAAATACTTCTCCAAAGGCACTGCGGTTTTTCATTGAAAGTTGTTATTGTTGATGGAAATTAGGGATTTCAACAATAGAACAAAGTCATTTGATACCCGCTCCTGTAGTAATGAATTTTGGGTTTACTTGGTAGGCTTTTGGGGTTTACTGGAGCATGTATTACTAGTAATTTGGAACTTCTACGTACATACATTCAACAGAAGCAGAATACCTTATTCTCTTTATTGTAGTTATAGAAGCCACCTAAAAATTCTTCGTCCAATTGGTAGGACCTACACAAAATATCTTTCGAGAGATATTCAGCTCCTAACACTGATCCAATCAAATATATATATATATTCTTCCATGACTTCTCCATATTCGAGCAGAAATCCCTCTAATATTTCTCATGTGGTGGTTAAAGGCTCTTTTCACCCCTTTCTTTAGGCTCTCTAGTTTCGAATTTCTTCACGGAGAGGGATCCTGTTCATCAAATAAAGTGAGCAAGTATGCCTCCCAAACTCTGTCGCTCATTACTGAGGTTAATACCTCCAGCTGTGACTCCGCACTCATATTTGCCTTCAGATTTTTCTGCAATACCTCTTTGTACTTTGTCACATCTGTGCTCTGAGAAATCCTTACAAGTGTCTTCTCTCTGCTTTTAGATCGATATTCCACCACAAATTGAATTGGGTTTTAGAATTTCACTAAAATTGAAAACTACCAAACTTTCGAAACTACGTCATACCCTCCGAAATTTCGGACGCAGTATTTTCCACTTTCAGAAAAAATATTAAGTGTCCAATTTACCCAATTAAGTGGCTATAACAAATAACATATTGGGGATCAGTAGCTGAATTGGAGAAGGATCTTAAATAGAACCGAAATAATTACTCTTTTTGATTGAATGTTATAAAGTCCTTAAACTGAAAAAAAAAAAACAAAAACCTTTTAGATATCAAAGCGAATGACGTCGGAGACCACAAAATACAAATCGTTACAATCAAGGTCAAACGATAGTGGTCCTGGAATAGAACCCTGTAGTACGTCATACTCGGGAAGTATTTCACTGAAAAAATGAGTCTTTTACTTTTGCATGATAACAAGATTTTAACTAATGCCCTGATTCAGAAGCTTAAATATCTGCCATTCATTGAATTATTTCCATTTGTTTGTCTGCATCACTTCAACCCCTGCACTCCATACCAATAAACCAGATTTGCGTCACACACACAATATTCACAATTCTGAAGAAATCCCATTTTTAGTCATCGTATCCTGATTCCTGAACAATCCTCGATATGTACAAATCTCCTTGCGTGAGCCAAAGGCACTTCATGCCCTCGCATGTGTAGCTCCGATTAGTTAGCAAATTATTCATTAAATTAGATTCTTTATCACGCTGCTCGCAAGGGTCTGTCAGCTTAATCAACCATATCCAATTTGTCTAAACTTAAGCCATCCTCTTCCCCCTTGATTGATTATCGGCCCCGGGTGAACTTGGAACTTGGTGAAAGTACCCAACTACCCGAAAGAGCCTATATTATACCGTGCTAGTGGTACACGCTGCAAGAGACCGGGGGACCCACTATACTTTGACCAACCCAATCGGAATTCCAGTGACACCGCCCGATGGTTTGGGGTGGTTAGTAAATCAGTGCCAAACCAGCCAAACGATGTCAGAAGTTAGTTCTCGAGCCCAAAGATTCCGCAGCAATTGAGGGAATTCCCATCGGTCTGGAGGAGAGAAGTAGCCGAACAATGATGCTATGTGTAGTGACTAGTGACTGGCTGAATTGGGGGAATCACCACACATTCTGTAGGGGTATTGTCATGTGGAACGAGTTTCGTAACGTTTTCTTGTAGGGGAAAGTTGCACAGCTCCATTTCTGACTAGAGTAACGTTCGCTGTTCAAATAGGGGAACAACCGTTGCGCATTCGACCACGGCACCGAATTCGTGCTAGATTTGACCAGCCATGAAGTCTGGGTGGCTTTTTGTTCAGATACCAGAGCTCGAGTATCCGAGTATCTGAGATCTGAGTATCTGAAAGAACAAAGCGCCAAAGGCGTTCAACTCTGAATGATATTCGATTACATATGTCACGGTTAAAGGAATTCGGTTACGTTCCCCGGCAGTGGTGATGGTGGTGACTGAGTTGGTGAACTGGCGACTGGAGAATGGAGAATACCCACTTCCGCTCGATGTTCTCTTGTGTACTGAACAAGAACTGGGGAACATTGGTCGAGTTCGAGTTACTGGCTTTGGTTTACATCCGTGCGCATCCCGAAAGTATGCAAAAATCAGAAATTCGTCAGCTGCGGGCCTCTGTAGTCTGTAGTTAGCGATTGAAAATTAAATTCACCAACGGCCCTCACTTCGCCTACTGGTGCTGGTGGATTGGTGAAATCAGGCTCGAGTGCTCGTGACTCGTGAATTTACAAATCTTGGCAGCAACAGAAAATTCAGTTCATGTTCGGATATCGTGCTGTTCGGTGGCGATTTCCCAAATTTTCGGTCTGTCACATTCAGGGCTATTTCCTGTTTGATAGCATTCGTTACAGAAGTAAACAAAAGAGGGCTCGTTGGGTCGTTGTGTCGTGCACGGTGTTCAGAGGAAGTGTGCCAGTGTGGATGGTGTCATTGTGTTCATGAATTTTTGCACCCTACTTTCTCGGGGATGCTCTTCCCTCGCCAGTTTATTTACTTCTTGCGTGGATTTTTTCGTTAATTAATTTTAATGAGACCCTACAAATTGCAGTAGTCGGATGAGATAATTGATTATTCACTACACGCGGAGCAGTGATGGTATATCCAGTGAGTGGTGTCCAGTGATTTGCGCGACGAAAAAAAATATAGAGATAAACCCTTGTCACATTGTACCCGAGTGATTACGATTTTATAACCATTTTACGGCCACTTGCAGTGCTTATAACGAAGTGAGAAACACTCCTATATTATTCATCCCCATCCAATTTGTCCTGATCAATTATTTGTGATTGCGAGCTGCCGCGGCAAAGGATTCCCATTCGCCAGGAGTTCGATTCGCTGTGGCTTGTGGATGGATGGATGTTCTTTTCCACCGAATTAATCAAAGTATACCAATGTGAGAAATGATTTTGATGATATGAAAGTTTAATGAATTGAAATGATTTCAACTGAAGTGCTCTGATTACTGATCGAATTTATGAATTTTAAATGCTTCTTTTTCGCCTTCTATTTTCTTTCTGCCCTGTTCCCCTTTCGCCATGCGATTGCGAGCTGTGAGCTGCGAGTGCTTACATAATTTTTTATGGTCTAGTGGCACAGGAAAAAGGAGGAAAACTCGAGGTTGTATGTTTTGAATATGAAATTATCATTACTTGTTGATTGTAGCATCCCGAAGAGCGGAACAGTGTAGGCATTCCCTTTATGCACGGGTTTATTGGCGAAATTTCAGGTTCACTGTATTTTGAGACTCTCAGAATATATCTTGTGTGAAGTGATTTCCATTCGTTTTAAAGAGTTCTGGGTAGAACTTGCATATTGTATGGTATTCTTGGCATTTTTCATAGGCTTATTATTGACACTGACTTTTTGAGCATTTTGTTAGGGGAAGTTAATACCCTTCTAGTAAAAAGTGATTGTATCAAGTTGATTTCCAGGATATCATTTGATCATTTTGATCAGGATCATTTTGAGAACTGACAGTACAGTACAGTACATTTGCTAAAACAATTGAAAATTATTTTACGCGGTTAACCGTGTATTTAGTATGCCATCTCTGGCTCTGAATATCAGATCCATAAATTGTAGCTATCAGAAAAATAGTTATGCTGCTTTGTAGTTCAGGGTGTTTCATAAAATGCAAATATTTTTCAGGGGTTATAGACTTCATCAAGACCCCAAGACAAATAATAATTTGTATGAAATAGGAGAAGGAGGAGGTTTTACATTATTTGGTACTCTTTCCACTTAAAACCCCGTAACGTTCTGTTTCATAGAAAGTGTCTGTGGAACCGGTTTCAATTCCTGCAAAGGGCACAATGATTTATCTGGGTACCAGTGGTTGAGAGATAAGAATTGTACTTGCAAAGCCATTGGGATGGGAACATTTGTAAAGTTAAAATTCCTTATTTCTGGCACTCGGGAAGGAAAGATCTAGACCGGATGATTTACATGAGCAGAGTCTAGCTTATAGCAGTATACTAATCTGGGGAAACGAGGTTCAATTGCTGGATCGCACCGTCTATTTTTTTTTCTTTCCCTTATAGATATTATGGCTTCTTATCATGGAATAGAAAGAGTACGGTTGTACATCATGTACATTACCACCCGTGGGAAAAATGCATTAGTTTTACATAGAGATGTCATAGGCGGTAGTTAATCCCTTCTCTGTTGGATTACTTATAATCAGTATTTTCATTGATTACTTAGAAGTAATTATCCGAAGAATTCCTATTAATTGATTCTTGTATGAATTTTTTAGAACAGATTATATCATTAGCGGAAGCATCCTATTACTGAAATAATTTTATAACTAATTTTTTTTTAATCTTAATCTTTTTAATCGTTTGTAAGTTCGGGTGGAACAGGTGGATAGATAAATGAATGTATAGAATCGGGTAGTGGATGAAGAGACGAACGGTGAATATATCTTTTTTTTTTTTACCAGGCACTTTTCGGAGTTTGTCTTGTTGTGTCGGAGTCAAATTTGTTATAGTGCTTTGCGCTCATAGAACAGCTGCCCCTGAAATCCTTTCGTTTGTCACCTAACCCCATCAATCTGATGTTTGATATGATGAACTATTTTCAGAAATTGTCTCTTGTGCAAAATCTCTTCCATTTAAGCTCTCCAGGTAGGATAGTTTTCAACATTAAACAATGGTATGCGACCATTCATTGAGGTTAATAATCGATATTCTTCAAAATTATTTCAGATTTTACGTAAAATTTTAATATATATCATTGAAATATACGAAACTTCCTGAACCCATAATCGATTGGGAAAAAATTGGGATGACTTTAAAATAAAAAATAGATTTAAAAGTTGACTTGAACTCGGACGTTTTTTATTTCAAATAATTCAGTAACAAAAAGAAGATAAAAGAAGAGACAAATACAATCAAAGTCAAAAGTTTAAGTGATTGAACTGTACAGAGTTGCCATATTTAACATTAATTGATAAAGCCTTTAGATAATTCGTTTGATATTGACAATATCAACTTCGTTATATTAAATTTTAAAAGACATTAACTGTGCTCAGAACATTCTCAGCAATTAAATAATAATTCGAAATAGAAACTAAAAAGTACATCTATCAATTCATCTATGGAGCTATATTCTTATTCTAGTGTATTTCAATCCCATTTGCTATTTATTTGTATCACAAGAATCTATTCATATTTCTCTTTATTTCTATTTTTTTCTTTTTCAAATTATTTTCTTCGATTTCATTCTTCGTTAATAACAGTTGATTGTATTTGTCTATTTGTTCATTCATTTTCCTCAATATCTTTACATCGGATTGTCGTATTAATTTAGACTTTCACTGTGCCTAAGAAAAAAAAACGTTATCTATTGTTAGATACTAAAATCTTAAATACTTATCATGGCATGATTTTTTACATGCCTGGAAAATTTCGATCCAATAAAAAAAAATTCCAATTCCAACAATATCCTCCGTCCTAAACAGTAATAACCGAATATTAATGCATCATCCCATGGGATTTAAAATTCATCCTGATGACTATATTATAAGTCAGATTTCATCCCCTTTTTCTTCTATAGTAGGTAAAGCCCATTTCACTCATAAAAAATTCTATGTTCACTATAATTTTATTCACTTCTGTTGTTGAATAGTCCTGCGACATGCTACACTTTTCACGTTTCATTCCATCATAGACCAACTGCTATTAGAGTAAATGACTCTTAAAATTAAAAAGTGATTTGTCGTTGCAGCCATTTTTGTTAATGACTTCATTCCAGAACAGCGAGTCGTGTTGTTATTATTGTAGATGTAGAGCGTAGGTATAACTTTATTTTCCTAAAGCTTACGATTTATAGTTGTTCTGAAGAAGAATACTTGAAGTTTACTTTCTGTTTACGGCAACATTAAGTTAAGTAGAATGCGCTAATTTTCGTTGCATTTTATTTAGTAGTAATGAAAGAGTATTCTCAGTCAGTTTTTAATACCTGAAATTTACCTTGCGTAGTGGAAATTCACTGAAAGAGTAGAGATTTCATTGCTAGAATATCTGTTTGTGACTTAATGGAGTTTACTACTAAAGATTTACATTAACAGAGCATAGGAAAACTTTGGAGTGAATATTGCATTGAATAGCTTAGAATTTCACTGTAACAACTGGAAATTTTGGTTCCATAATTTTAACGTGGAACACTACCTAGAAGTTGATGTGAATGAATGAACCTGATTCAATATTTACCACTTTATATTATAAATGTTCCTCTCAAGGTTTTAACTAGTGAAAATATCTTAAAGGTTATAAATAGGTGATTCCAACGGGGAGTTTCATGAAGTCTGTCAAAGACCAATGCCAATGTCATCAGTGACCTACAGCAGTGCTGTAGGAAACCAGACTGAGGATTATTTAACAAATTTCTGGAATCTATCTGTGCAATGATTTGATCCATCATGAGAACCTCCAAAACTATTTTGGATGGGATAGGATGGGGTAAGAGTCTTCAGGAATCACAGTATATTGCACTTTTTAAGGTTTAGGATCACATGCACTACTTCCTGTAATGATGTAAAAGTGGAAGACATTAGACAAGCATAAAGTATATGAGTTAAGCAAGAAATAATTGAACGTAAGGTAATTTTAAGAAATTGCGGGGAATGCCATCAGGGCCATTACAAGAAGATTACTTCAATATCAAACTAATTTTCAAAAATCTCGAAACTTATGTTTGAGGAGATACATACCTATTAGATCTGCCCACTCCCAAAAATAATTTAAGACCTTAAGAGAGTAGAATCAAAGACGCGTGCCATATTAGTCCGCATTTCAGATACCTATAATTGTGTCTAAATGAAAAATATCTCGTTATTTTGTAAATTTAAGATGATTATTTGGTTTCCATGTGAAAGGTATTGTACGCTTTGTTAAGATTGAAATAAAAACATGAGCAGATGAATTCGCAGAAAAAGAACAAAACATGAGACATAATTAGGAAAAAAATATTTTCGACTTCTCGACCTTTAGGCAGCAAATTTCAAAGATCTATTGCTCCCCTCAATAGTAGCCAGTACCTAATGCCCTAAGTTTGAAACTGAACAATACCTTGATAAAAATAAACAATTCCTTCAGAGAATTTTTTTTTCTAATCACAAATCCTGTAAGTATTGCTGAAATTCTGTAGAAAAAAAAACACCTCCAAATACATTAGAGTCTCGGCTACGCATACAAATTGACGATAAGTTTGCCTTGATACAAGACCAGCACTTTTTCACCAAAGCAAATCACTGTCAGCTTAAGAAAGCCATTTACCTTGGGATCGAACAAATATCGCCCCTAAAGAAACCAAATCATCAGCCATTCTCCACGACGTTGAAATTTACTTTTATAGCTACTTTTTTTTTTAAATTGTTTTATCGGCTGTTCGACCAGCCTACGTTAATTAAAGTTGTCACAACGCGTTCGGTTTCCACTTTTCATTTCCACCTTGACTGTAAAAACAACGTGGAAAACTTTCATTTACGAGTGAATTTATTACACCAAATCCAAAACTCAATCCGAGATCCAGCCATAACAAATTAACTTACACACCTTATGGCCATTCAGGTGAGAAGTGGCTTGAGAATTTCTCAATTGTTGTTCACCACTTTTTCACCTTCTCTACCTCCTCGCATCCAAGGAAATCTGTGAAAAAGTGAAAAATTGCTCAAATATGCCTTCAATAAAAGCGCATTCATGCAAAAATATATCAAGCAAACGGGGTTTCAAGGTAACGTGCGTAGGGGGCGGGACTGTAGAGTCGAAAGCAGTACCTACTCTATATTCTGCGGTGAATAAGCCAAATTCACATCCCCCAGAGTCCGGGAGTCGCTCCGTCGACCTCTTTAAATTGATTTTTTGTGTCAGATCTTGAAACACCTGTGCGTAAAGTCTTTCACCGGTGGATGATTGATAATCTTAAAGGAGATGGATTTGTATAGCTGCAGAAAAAAAGGGGTTTTAAGGATGTTCCACTTCCCAGAGAACAAATGAAAACAAAATTCAAAGGGTTATTCGGGAAAATAGGCAGTTTTTCAAGTTCTGTATAGAGGAAACGAACGAAGGTTGTGAGTTGAGCGATAAGTAGAGTGGAATAGTCTACAACGGAAATGGGGTGGAGAGCAATAAATTAGCCTTTCATTGGATATTGCCTTGAAATATGTTCGCATGTACTGTACCAAATTGCCCAGATCCATAGAAACAAACCTTAAAAGGCTACAGAAAGGAAAATTCTATACAATCCTGTATGAATAATTTTCACTCACTGAAAGAGTTAATATGGGATGAACGCTAATCCCTTGAAGAGGTATACCTTCTTTGATCCCATATGCATGTAAATCGCAAAAGGCAACCTAATTCAAGCGTTCCTTTTTCAGAGGAAATCATTAAGGTCCGGAATTTTAACAAGTAACGAATTTTCGTTAAAATTGCACAGAAATTTCCAATTTTATAACTGACTACAGTTCAATGACTTGCAACAAGGGGAGGGAGTATCTGCTTCCGGAAAAATTCATGCAAAAGCAATCATCATTTTTCATCAATCTTTTGGTGAAGTCAAATATTAGGGATGAATCCTCGAATCTAAACTAAAGTGGGAGAGGGAATGCAAGGAGAAAGGCATCCGTGGCGATTTACTCCTGCAAGGCAAAGATTGGAAAGAAGTTGGAACTACATCCACACATGAAGTATTCGACTCCGGATATCCATTAAAAAGTACAGATTCAAAAATACCCTGAGGGACTGAAGGAAAATTTAAGTGGGCCATAAACCCATGCAAAGCCTGTAAATCACCTGGTGGGGTCGGCATCTTCCCAGTCCTTCCACAGCATAGACAACCATTATAATATTAACCAGTAATGGTTTTCCTCCTTTTGAAGAGAATCAATTAAAATGATTCTTTTCGCATCCCAAAAAACTGACGCCGTCACCTTTCCAGTATATCTTACGCTCTTTGCGTAAGTCGAGGGGCATAGATATGTAAAGCTAGACATCATCGGCCTACATGTGGAAGTTACAGTTCGTTATGGAAAAAGATAGATCAATGATAATAATTGAAAATAACAGTGGGACTCTTATGGACTCTTTGTGGTACACCATTGCCAATATTTAGGAAGGTAAGGATGATGTACACCATCAGCATACGACCACGAAGATAAAACTAGATCAGCTTGTCCAGACAGCTTGTTGCTAAGAATCCCATAATCCATTTTATCGAAGGCTTTAGAGAACTCCAGTAATAGAAGGGTGGATAGCATATCAGAGTCAATGTCCTAATTGGAAATTGTGGAAAGGTAGAAGTGACGATTATAGGATTAAAAAGATGTGTTACCGACGGTAATACGAGCATAATCGGTAGAATCGTCTTAATGAAAATCGGATGGGTATTATCGAGGCTTTAGACCTTGAGAGTGGCGCATTATTAACCCTTGGAAGGGTAGCAGATAGGAAAGACAAAGACAGGATCGTAACTATGTGTCGCCACAAGAATACTGATACGTTCATTATCCTATGCGGTTTGGAGGGAGCACCACGAGAAATGTGTCGAGCGGAGACTTAATTAAATTTGCCAGCGTCCCACGTTACCTCGCTGCCTTTTGAATGACCAATTCCAAAATCTTCTTCTAGCATTGCACGCGAAAGAGGGTTGGTCTCCTTGCTTTTAAGAAATTTGCAACTTCTTGTCTTTCAAAGTCTACTCCTCTCTTGGCACCCCCCACTACCTTGGTAAACCTAGGGATTTCGTCAACTTCTATTGTCTATTGTGTTCAGGCAATCTCTGTTTTTGGCACATTTTTTATTAGCATCTACAGAAATGCAACCCTGATTAACTTTAGTTTCTTTACATATACTTTAATTTCTGGGAAGGCTGTGAGCATCAACGATGTCAGTATATCCATAAGATTTTCGTATATATATATGACCGAAGATCTATCCCAATTTAAATATGTTTTTCTTTGGAACTTTTGCCTAGTAGATTTTCCATCGAACCGTCCACACTTATGTTCTGAGATGCACAAATACTATAGTGATCTGCTTGCTTTTCTGAATTTAACTCCTATATTCGATTTACTTTGTAAGTTTCTGCCTTTGGATGTGTATTTTGTCTTGGTCATTCGGATTTCGTTGCCTACTTGAAATGAAACCGG